>CAHIKZ030003325.1:3765000-3777500 GCA_903632075.3 Acanthosepion pharaonis
AAATTCTCGGAGCAACTTCTTAATGTTATTAAATTCATTCTGTAATGCGCTGTAGATTTTCCATTAATTAATTCAATAACGACATTAAGAAGTTGATTCGAGATTTTGAGAAGATTAAAGTAAAAATATAAAGACACAATATGTCAATAATATTCAACCAAACATGCTTAAATGAACATATACTAACTTATTATACATATTTAAAAGTACATGGTCCAGCAGCTCATCACGTTGAAAACACTTGACAATTTAAACGTAATCCCGTGGAAAAAGAAATTGAAATAGCAAAAGACAACTTAAATCTCTAAGTAAAAAACCCAAGAGATTTACAAAAGACTAAAACTGCCAACCTCTCCTTAATAGTTTAAATAAATCACTAATAAATCTGTAGTTCAACACCATCTGAACATTAAAAAACATTTATACATTATACAAAGGATCTATTCATCTTTCAACTAATAATGATTTATTCATCAACATCTCTAGCTACCAACTAACAGACAACCAAAAGGAATTACTCAACCTTGTACCTAACTGTCATCTATACAGACAACACAATAAATTGGATAAAAAAAACTGAAATTGCTATTTTATATAGAAAACGCAAAAACTTAAAGAACAATAACTAATAAAACCAAAAACAGAAATTCGAGATCTATTCAAAGCTGAAGCAATGAAAGATAGACATGACCAAAGAAAAACTCGTCCGAGCTCATAATAAAATAATTTAAAATCTTTTCCAAGTAACTACGTAACCATACTCATATTTTTTTTAAAGCAGGTAAAACCAACATCTTTTTGTATTAAATAAATGTCATTACAATTCAAAATTACAACAAATACTCGATGATCAAAAAAAATTTAAAAAAATCAACAAAATTAATATTAACCAGCTAAAATTGAAAATCAACAAACTGATCAGAGCCAACAATGCAGAATGAGACAACTTAAAACTTCCAAAAATAAGTGGTGACTACAAACCAGGATACATATATGGAACTATAAAAATACATAAACCTAACTTCCCTCTCCTTCCTATCATATCCTAAATCACCACTCCGGTTTATCAATTAACCAAAATCATTAACTAATACATTACACCATACATACCTAGTAAATATTGGAGTAAATCATCTTACGAACTAATCTAAGTCTTAAAAACACAAAAACCTAATAATGAAACCATAGCCTCAGTTGATATTGAAAGTTTATTTATCAATATGCCAGTTAGAGAAACGATTGATATAATTATAAAGAATATTTACGACAATCCTTCTCTCCCTCTACTAAAAATTAAGCCTATTACAAAACTACTTTTGAATTGTATCCCTGAGGTTCTTTTCTATGACCATCAAAATAATATCTACATACAACGTGATGACGTTCCATGGGTTCAGTTCTGGGACCAACTTTTACTAATTTCTACATGGTTAACCTTGTAAATTAGATACTTAATACCACTCAATGACCTTCCATTTGCCTACAATATATAGATTATATTCTCATTTTATTTAACAACATAGATGAAATACATGAAAGACAAAAACACTTGCAAAAACCTCCGTTCTTAAATTTACATATGAACTTAACAATAAAATTCCTTTTCTTGTTATACTGATAGACACCAATAATAATGCATTTACTACCACCCCATATAAAAAAATCTAACATAAACACGTGCACGCTCAACCATAGAATTGAATGTTCCATTAAAAAAAAACTATTTTACAAAATTTAAAAAAACACGAAAATGTTAACTCTTCCTCGAAGAAAAGTATCTACACTGAATTAAAAAAAAAAACATTACAAAATTCTCATTAATAATGTGTTTCCTAATTACATTGTTGATGAACAAATAAGATGAACTATTATAAATATTAATATAAATTAAAACAGGTGCAATATTTCCTCAAATAACCCTATATATATCAACTTACTATACGTCAATCAAATACACGTTATCTACAAACACAATGAAATAATACTAAAAAAACTCATAAATTGTAATATATCCCCCCACTGATCACAGTAAAAAAAATAAAACTAATTATATACAAAATTTAATGTAACCAACTTAATCATCCGCAAATATTCTTCTCTGGCAACTAATGTTTTGCAAAATACGAACACTGTATATCAATTTAAATCTCCTTTGGGAGATTCTATCACTGACAAAAAAGTAAACATATATGTTAGTTTCACGGCAACGACATTATTGAGGAGACTTGCACTACACGTCATATTCAAGTTCATTAGCCTAACATTTTAAGGATTATTCTTGTCCGCATGCACAATTTAGTGATATATTGACAATGCAAGTATATTTTACCAGGAGAATGAAAGACAAATCTTAAAATATTTGAAGCGCTCTATATAAGAAATATACAACCCAAACTAAATAAGGTTAATTATGAGTATAGCAACAATGTTTTAAAATGTCTATAATAGTAATGTTTAAAAACACTTAAATTGTACATTACAATTGTATATATTCTCTGCTTTAGCGGTTAACATTTTAAATTGATTATAACAGAGTGCGCTCATACATGCTTAATATGCATTTATAAAAAAAATCACAACAATCAATTATATTAATATTTTGTTTTAGTAGTTCACCCCAGAAGGTGATCTTAAATGAGACTGGGGGTACTTGGGAGAATAAAAGAAATAACCAAAACTACGTTGTCTTTCTTACTCAGAGTTGATCCAAGAATTTGAGAGGATTAAAATAAAAATAGACATAACATGTCCTGACAATTCAACCAAATTTGCTTGAATATATATATATATATATATATATATATATATATATATATATATATATATATACGAAAATTATAACATAAATATGTTATAAAATCACTACAAAATAGCCATTTTGTTTCAACACTTCTGGTGTCTTATCAGGTGATTGTGTTGAATGTTCATATTTATGTTATAATTTTCGAATAAATATTTATATTTGGTCTACTCTGTATTGAGCACTTTTTTATAAATAGTATTCTGGGGTTATTGGAATTTATTCCGTATACACGAATCCTATATTATAATTTTATTTTTTTTCATGTTTAAATATAGTTGAGTTTTCAACTAGGATTGTCCGGAATTGTGTATGCGGTCAAGAATATTGTTTTAAATGCCTAAAAAGGTTAGATTTTGTTACAGTTTTGGGGGTATATTATGTATAACTAGTGAGCGAGTCAGAATGACTTATTTCCCTTTATATTCGACCAACAGAAGGTTGACCAATCAGAAGCCGCACAACACTGTATTCGTCGTGTATAAAGGCGGCCATCTTGTTTCCTCTACCGGAAGGACCAAAGGCGACCAGGAGAAAGATGAACTACACTCTGCTGTGATATCCACTGCGAACCTGCACTACGCTTTCCTACTGTCTCCGAAATATTCACTACCAACCTCTGGATTCTATACTCGAGGACCACCGTCATGAAGATGTCTATCAGAGTTATCATCCAAATGTAGAGTCAAGTGCCGTGAAAGCGAGTTTGTGGTGTGACCAACATAAATATTATTTAATCCATTGGAGATACAATTTCCCAAAGGGCATATAGTACAACTCCATTAAACAAAACATCAGAGATGTTCGTTATTGAGGATACCGTTCGGATTCGAAGAAGAAAAGTCAGCTGCAGCAAGCTTAAAACTTTCCTTAAGTTTTAGAGTTTAGGATACAAAAAGTAGTTTGTAACGTTGATTCGTTGTTTTTTTTTTTTTTGTTTGTTTTTTATTTAAAGTGAAAATTGAATACATTAATGTACAAAATATTGGCAACCAGTGGTAATTAAAAAAAAAACTTGTGCTAAACAAATATTTTAATTTGTGCAAAATTAAGAAACTTAAAAATCTATGAAACTTATAAATTTATCGTTCGTCCATTGTCATATCTTCTTGAATTTCTCTGTGTTCTTCATTTGCGTTAATGGCATATTTTGCTTGGGCGTTTTGACGCAATTACGACCTTCTTTCACTGTACGATTATGCAGTTTCGTTTTGATAATTTCATTTTGTAATGCATGTGTCTTGATATTCCAGTGCTCAATGAAACAAGGGAATGAATTTTAGTTATGTTTAATAGACTTCTCTGCTTTTTCCCATGGTACTCTTTCATCATCACTCAGATCGTCTAATATAGACTCACTATTACTGCAACTATCACAAGCACTACTGCCTTCGTTATGAGTATCATCTTCAATTCCGGCTTCTCGACCCATTCGAAAACATCATCTGCATCAAGGGATTCAAGACTTTTGTATTCAGTAGGAATCTGGCACGTTTCGATAATTTTCTGCACCTCTGGTTCTTTTTCTAAACAATTTGTTTCACTTTTGTTAACATTCCTTTCTGCAACACTAGTTCTTCCTCGTTACAGGTTTCCTCATATTCTTCTTAAAGTGTCGGCTTTCAACTTCTCCAACCATTCTGCGAGCAAAACAGGATATCTTTTACTGTAAATATTTCTGAAACTTTTCTAGGCTGACATTGCAGTTGATCAGTTCCATCATGGAATGATTTTTGTAGAAACATTTCATATTTCCATATGAAAACTTGATCCATTGGTTGGATCAACGATGTAACTTTTGGCAGAAATAGCACATTTCCAAAAGATGACACTAAAAGAAGGAAGCATTTTGAATTTGGTTTGACTAATTAAAGAAAGCGAGGTTTTACAGATGGAACACACTCCTGAAAGAACCAATCAGTAAAGAGATACTGATTCATCCATGCATATAGATAGATAGATAGATAGATAGATAGATAGATAGATAGATAGATAGATAGATAGATGTATGAACATATATATCGATATTTGAATGCATACACATTTTTCAATTTAGATAAGCACACACATATATATATGTGTGTGTTTGTGTATGTGTTCACATATGTGTGTGTATGTTTATATTATACCC
Source organism: Acanthosepion pharaonis (assembly GCA_903632075.3). Classification (NCBI taxonomy): domain Eukaryota; kingdom Metazoa; phylum Mollusca; class Cephalopoda; order Sepiida; family Sepiidae; genus Acanthosepion; species Acanthosepion pharaonis. Next base: position 3,769,932 of record CAHIKZ030003325.1, read on the forward strand.
GATGTCGTATCAATAAGTTAATATATATTTTTACTGTGATTTTCAGATTATAGCTTGTTCGATCTATGTGATATAATATTAACTACTGAGTTAAGTTACTTGAGAAGGAATGACTTTTCTTACAAATATATGTATATAAATGAATGCTTTTTAATATCTATGATGCTATAGACTTATTGATTATTAGCCCTAAATCCATCTGCACTCATTCTTGAATTGTTAGTAAACATTTCTACAGCCTCGTCTCATCATCGAATAGAATGATGCAATCTCTAACGTACGATTTTTAACACGTAATGTAGACAGAAAATCGATGTATTTTTTCTCGAGAATATTTTTCACAATATTTAATGAAAGGATATAATTGTTTGGTGTCTTATGTCACATTGAACTCTTCTCAAACAAACAACTGCTATTCAAATTTCTGTTTTGGATTTCAATCAAGATTCCTTGTATCGTTTTTTCTTAATTCCCTTCCGTTCTCAGCACTTCTCACACCATGCCAATACCAAATTGGATTAAAGATTATTAGAATAATCTGTTACTCATGTCACTGAGTTACCGAGTCTTCTCTAAGACTTGGAATTTAAATGAATATCAAATAGGTATGTGTCTCAAGGACACATGGCAAAATGGATAAAGGCGTTAGTTAGATCCAGTGACAGGACCCAAACAGTGTGAGTTCAATACCCGGTTAACTTTCAGAGGGAAAATTACAAGAGATTACTGATAACTGACATCCATTAAACTTAGTGCGTAGAACTAAAACAGTCTACCCCAGTGAGCGAAATAAAGGGTTCAGTTCGAAATTCCAATCACCTGAAGACGACTGGAACGTACACCGGCCAAAATGTTGTAATAAATATGGTGACAAAGATGAGGCCAATAGTCCGAATAATGTAAATAATGTACATAATACCTCATCCCAGAAATATAGACAGATACAGGCATAAACTCTCTTAGATAAAAATATTTTATTACAAAATAGAAGATTCTTATTGTCCTGACCAGAATGATCATTTTTTTCGTATATTAAGCGAAAATACGAATGCTGCTGACCCATAGTTCTACAACATGATTATACATATTATATTTTAGGCCACATTTTTTTCCCGGGGAATGCTCAAGAGACTAAGCGCCAAGTTTGTGAAATCGTTGGTTAACATATATCCTCGTAAACTCCGGAAGGTCAATAGGACTGATGAATATTAACTTCATATGAAATGTTCCCTAAGCATGGAAAGAAAAATGAGAACAATCTACTCTGGTAAATTGAATAAAGTGTACTGTTCAAAATTGTAAAAAGGTTATCGAGTAGGATAGTCAAATATCTGAAGACGATCGAATGAAAAACCAGAATATGTGGGCATCCCCCAAAAAATGAATTGCTGGTGTGAATTATAATGCGTAAAATAATGATAATTCTTCGTCTAAAAATTTCCGACATAAATTTTAAAACATATGATGAATATATAAATAATTTGTAAATAAATGCAGTGAACTTTCTTTCAAAGTATATTATGTATAGAAACGTACGATGAGATCTCCATGTAAAAATATTAGTCATATTCAATATAATTGGTGAGTAATTGAGATTTCGATGAGAATTGAAGCATGTGAACATCTACAAAGTACGCCCTGCCACATTAGATTTATTCATGTAAGATCACGACTTTCTGCAACAAAATGTTTTTAACGTCCATAGAAATACGAAATTGTTGCGCTTGGTAAGATATAATATAGACATTATCAGCTTTTTTATAAATGTTCATCTCTCTACCCAAGATTGCTTTAAGAAATCATTAAAAATGCAATCAACTAAAATATCGTAAATGAGTAATTGGTTATAACGTTTTTAGAGATACTACTTATGAAAGGAACATCATGGAGTTATCTCCCGGAATAGATAACTATGGTCCATCCAGTATACTTGCAATATAAAGAATGCAACCAACTTAATCATCTGCTATGGATTTTGAGGAAACACAAATATACCTGAACAGATGTCTTCAACAGCCAGTCAAGCAGAAACCTAAAGACCGAGATAGCTTCATGACATCCTCCATTGACCATCTTTTAGGTAAAAAAAACATAAGATCTAAGCACATTTTACATAGTGTTGTGACATACAAAAGGTTACTGAATGTGGAATAACCAAAACGGTGGTTGGAAGTGAAATGGTAATCTTTATAACATCAAAAAAATGCAATACTCGCCAACGGCGTGAAGTAGGTAAAACACTGCAATTCGTGAACTACTTAGACAGCATATTAACCCGACTTACTATAGCGTTCAATGTATTTATGAGGATAGGGGCATACCCATTTGTGTTCATCGATACGGTATATAACAGATACATTTCTTCGTGACAGATGAGATGTATTTGTGAGTACATTTTTTTTTTAAGGTTTGGACTACCAGGAATCTTTTCACTGAGTCTATCGGAATCTTTTTCCAATCCATCCAAGGGCTCGAACTACAGCTAGAATTATTGATTTCCTCGTGCGCCATACTTTTTTTTTTTATTTCCGCAAGATCTTTGTATTCTGATTTTTTTTTTTTTTTTGACTACTTCAAAGATGTATTACAATCTGCAGTGACTGCCATGTTAATAAGAATATATTTTGTTTTTTTGGTCACTGATGCCGATGCCTAGGTGCTTAAGTTTGATTTTTCTGTCTGTGTGTATTTTAGAGTTCCATAAAATTGTTACAGGTCCTATCTCTGTAAACGGATCTGGCTTATGTTCATAACAGTTTCTTGTAGTTTCCTTACCGTAAAAGTTGCATATTTTCTAGGGCAGATATTGGCCCATTCTATCATTTCGAGTTTTAGATTCAGTGGATGTTAATACTGTGTAACCTGATACATAATGGTCAATTGTTTCTTGATATTTATCACCGAATCTTCATTTCATTTTAACACAATGTTTGAACATGTGGGCTTTGTAATTTCTAGATAACGATCATTGGTCCCGTGCAGCAAGAATAAAACCTGCGGTTTCAGTTTTTAACCCTACACTACGTAGCAAATGCGTTTTTATTTGTTTTTTATTTCTTTTTTAGATTCTTTGCAGGGGCAGTAGTTGTATTATGGCTTATTTTCACTTCCTCAACCACTTTTATGCTATTACTTTTCTTCGAGTTCCATGTACTATTTCAAGACTTACTACACTTAAAAGTCCTAAAGTGATGTTATTTCTGTTATTTGGCAACGTACATTTTGTAACACCAAATCAAATGAGTCGAAGAAGAATGCTTCTCTCTTAAGTTCTCTCGTGTTCATTCGCTGATCTGTGAAAACGGATTGTTATATAGAAATAAAATGTTGCTGTCGACATTGGAGTTTGAACATAGATAGCCAGCGAGCAAACACGGGCCATTCTATTTGGAATAATTAGATTGCGTGGTGGTAAAGGTAAATGTACATATGGGAATTAGCGTTGCGTCTAATTGATCACCATTTCTATTCTATCCTCTATTACTATACGGTTCACTCTTTCTACACTATCCTCTATCTCTATACTAATCACTATACTATTTCTCTATTCGGTGGTTACTTTTCAAGCGAGTATTATCGAGCAAATACTATTAGTGCGAGCGTTATTCGAAGGCGTCATACACCAGCATTGTTCAACGGCGTTACTATAGTTGTATCTGCGATTGCAAAGTCTCTACTACAACGAGAATTACGAAAGTGACATGTGTATTCGTTAACATTACAAAAGTGTCAATGCGTGTTTGTTGACATCACAAAACGGATTGTATACAGCAGACATTTTAGAGCAACTGTCATATCATAAATATTTTTTTAAAATAGACGGTTAGCTTTGCATGCGGTCAGGATACATTAAGAAACGCACTTAATACGTAAACAAACGTCAGTTATGTGCCATGCGTGATACACAATTAGGCACATATCTTTCGATACATGACTGACGAGGCAGCTATTTCCCCCGTAGTAGGTTGCCATTTCTTTCTGCGGTAGAACAGTTACCATATAAGCACCAGGTCTGTCCTGCTATTTACCCATAGCTGGGGGAGAAGAAGAGGATTCATACCTTTTCCAAGGTTATAAGCACATAAGTGAATGTAATGAATTCGACTCGAATTCGAACTCGTCTCTCCGATTCTTTAATCGAGCCGCTAACCATTAATCCACCGGTAGTAGTAGTAAAAAATGTATATTAAACCTTGGCCATATTTGTGGAATTCAAATGCATTCGGCGTCTATACACGATTGATAGCTTCTGAAACTTTTCAATGCTTCCAAAATATATCATGGTAATATATTTTAAATGGATGTAGATTTATATGCATTTGTCCGAAATTCATACTTTTGATATCCCAGCTTACAACGCATACCATAACACATAAATCTTCAGGTTTAGTAGAAACGTCCGTAATAACCTTTTCTAGGAGACGGCAAAAAAACATAAATATTGATACTAGAGATGAAAGACATAAAAGAGAATTAAACATATATACGTTTCAAATCAAGCGACTTTTTAAGTGCGTTTCTCTTTACGGAATCTCCTAAAATGACTTCTGATCATTTTCTATATAAAGTAAAAACATTTTTTCTATATAAACTAAAGAAAAATATCTTCTATACATTGTAAAGAAAAAACAATTTCTATATAAAATAAAGAACAATGGAACTTTCTAATGCGATAATTCGAAGTTAATTTCATTACAAATAAAATTATCAAAATTATAAATCAAAATTAAACGATTTCGAAAAATTTAAGTTTAGTGTTTGGAACGATATGTGTTTTTAGATACACAGATTTTATTTTTATAGATTTTGTTGTTTATAAAATTAACACGTTTCATTTTTTTATTCAAGATAAATAAATGCTTAAATATGAACATTTTAAAAGTGGCTTGTTGCAGCCGGCTAGGAAACCCATATCAGTTAGTAGGCAATTTTTTCTAACAATGAAGCGATTCAGATGGTGGCACAGAGATCTCTGGCACCTAAAAAAATGGCCTGAGCGGAATACTGTCTTTGTAAATTTTGAGGAGACCGTATATGTGAGGTAGATTGATGTAAGGCTGCAACCACTGTCTGTATGTCTTAGGTGGGAAATGGTCCTTGTTCGTTTGTTTTATATGAAGTAAAAACAACTGCGACAATTTTCGTTCTGCCTTACTGTGGTTTCTAAAGAGGTCTTCCAGTTTATTCTGTATATTCCGATTTGTCCATTACTACAGTAGCATTGCCTTCGTCATCAGATAGTATGATAATGTTTTCATTCCTCTGTAGGGATCTGATTGGCAAAATCTGATTCATTCGTGATGTTTGATTTGGGCGGCTTGGTTTTCTCCAGTATCTGTCTCAATTTCCATCTTAGCTCATCCGCCTGAGCCTGAGGGATGTTCAAGGTTATTTCCTCATTTCGGGCAATGATGTCCGAATATGGTATCCGCCTGATGCTTGTGGCGAAGTTGAGTTTCTTGTTTATTGCTGACACCTCAGAGGAAATCAGCTGATGGTGATTGAGGTTGATCACTGCCTTCACTGGGGCTGATGGACCTTGCCATCTTCTGATCTTTCAATCTGTTTAATATTGGTATTTTACGGGCTTTGGATGGAATCCATGTCTGAAGGATTTAGCCAGGTCATGAGGGATCCTATTTTGGTCTTAGTCGCTAATTCTGTTAAAGAAGACTTATAGGAGATATATGATAATTCAACGATTGTACTGGATTATTTTTCGAACAAGGGTATGTCCCGCTTTTTCTGCGAACAGATGGGCTATCCTTGAATTAACAGGAAGTCTTAGTTCTAAGCTTGAGAAGATGAGTCGTAAGTCTCACATCGGTGTAAGAAAGTTACATGGTTCGATATTCATGGCACTTTTCTAATTTTCTCCATATTTTCGGTATATCGGTTCAGTACCAATTATTCAGTATCTGTCTATATTTCTAAGATGAGGTATTCTAATTATTTACACTATTTATATTGTTCGGACTTATGTCCTATTTCTTTGTTGCTGCACCCGGTGCTGGGTGATGTTACTACCAGTGCTTGTTACCATCTTTTCCAAGGGTTTGGACATTTTCCAGTGTAAATATTGACACACCCTGAAATTAGATGGTCTATTTTTCCTGATATCTGGATTTTGGATCCATTATCATTATGTGTTATGGGGTCCACCTCTTTTTCATACAAGCGGACTCTACCAGTATGTTATTGAACTGCTGCCGTTAAATACCCAGAGTCAGTCAGAGCAGAGAGATTGAGATTGAGTTGGAGGTAGAGTAATAGTGTGAGGTAACCGCTTGTAGAAGTCACAGTTACAAGCACGTAGACTCTAAGGAAGTCCTACTTCGAGACTGGATTTATCAGACTGTATATATATATTATTATTGCTACTAACCGCGTTTCTGTATTTACTAACCGTATTACCAATTGTATTATTGTGTAAATACATTTATTTGTCATATTTCATTCCTGCGTTTGTCATTCATTGCAGACCGAATTTCATCTTGGAATCCACAACATTATGTATGATATTTGCCTGAATGTTCCTAGTGATAAGATTCTGGTCTTGCGCTGCAAGAATAAAGCCTTACATTTCAGCCTTTAATCCAGATGATCCTAATCACCGATGAGCGTTAACTTCAAGAGATTTATCATTCGCTTTATTTTTACTACTTTTTGATGCAACTGTTGATTTTTGGGTCCTGTTTTGATTTTCTACAGAATCTACTTAATGTAATTCTCGTTTGTATTTACAACCTTCTTTCATGATTAAATGTTATTTCATTGTTTTCGTGTTGTTTGACTAATTGTATCAAGTCATTTGTTTTTCCATGTATGTTTGTAAGGCAATAGTTGTTGCCTGGTATAACAATTCGAGCTGCTTAAAATCTCTTCTACCTCCTTTGTGAGGCATATATAGTTCTGCCTCAGTTATGTTATTTTTAGAAAGAAGATTTCTAGTCTTAGAATCCAGTTGTCTGATGTCATTTAGAGTCCAGCTCAAGATGTTCAAAATATATTGAACGACTGGGATGACAAGGCAATTAACGGAAATAATTCCAATCTGAGAATTCAGTTCAGTTCTTAATGAATTTTCATAACATTATTATTATCATTATTATGTATTGTTTAAAATTGCTATATTTACAGACGCTTAGTGTACATTATCGGTGACAGAGCTTATATATATATATATATATATATATATATATATATATATATATATATATATATATATATATATATATATATGGGGGGGTCATGCCAGGAATAAATATATTACAGTTATGATTTCTAGTCTCCGATGTTTTGAGTTTCTTTACTGATTTCACAGTTTTCCATGCGTTATTTCACTGAGAAATAATATTGATTTTTACTGACTTTATCACAGAGGAAAGCCATATCCCACCGTTGAGATTAGCTATTGTGTGTGTGTAAAATTTCGCAGAAATAATCTATAGAAAAAGACAATATGTATAAAGGAAAAACGATATATTTTGTTTGTTGTTTATACATACTTTGTTTCAATAAATTAATTTCGTTATCTACCTTGAAAAAGTCCACGTTGGACGAATCGCA
>CAHIKZ030003325.1:3782500-3880000 GCA_903632075.3 Acanthosepion pharaonis
CCTTGAGGACATCAAACATGGCACGTGGAACTAGAACAGTCTACCCCAGTGATCGAAATAAAGGGTTCAGTTCGAAATTCCAACCACCTGAAGAAGGCCGGAGCGTACAACGGCCGAAACGTTGTGACAAATATGGCGACAAAGATGAGGACAATAGTCCGACTAATGTAAATACTGTACATAATACCTCATCTCAGAAATATAGACAGACTTTGTTACGTTTTGTTTTCTGTAAAATTGAATAAAGATTTCAATGCTTTACCTTTTTCTTCCAAACACTAGGCTGATTTGGCAAATGGGGAGTATTTATTATAAATAAATTAAACATCGAGCAAAATACGTAATCAGTGAGATGAAGGGTAGGATTGATTAAACGTTCAAATTTCCATTCGCTTTTCTGATTGCATAGATGCAGACATGGCTAATTATGGCAGCAATGATGAAATCGTTGCTAAATGTCTTTACATATCCCCTCACTCCATGTACTTCGTTAATTCTCTTCACTAACAAACTAAAAGGTCTGTAAAAATATGAACGAAAAAACACTGAAATTTTGTAATTTGAATGGAAATTATTTTATCAATGATCGATCCTCATTCTGCATCATGTGAGTTGAAAATGCAACAATTCTTAGGGAGTAGAAATTAACAAAAGCGTTACTGACAGTATAAAATGATTATATGTACGAAGTAATTTTTTTATTGATTTTACTATATACCACAACAGTTAGTTCATAAGGTAATATCAGTGGCCATCAATTAATAGACAGATTTATGAACGCATACTACTATGTATGATTATAATTCTGAATTTTCCCTTACAAATTTATTTTTACGGTGGGAAATATTAGGATTATTAATATATATTATTAATATATATTAGTTATTTCAATATTTTCATTAGTAATATCCCAAAATTTATAATGTAGTTTAATTACAGTACCGTATTTCATATTAATATAGCTTTAATAACTCAAAATCTTTTTGATGGGAAAAATATTCTAAATCGTGCGTGACTAAGAAGAGAGACATCCGGTTACTGCACGATCGACAAATTTCAGCAAATTCGAGCCTGCTCAGATCCTAGATTGCTTGGTCATATTGGTGATGTTGGCTTGGATGTGTGGGTGGTGTATTAAATAACGGCGATAATCAGAGACACAAGATCCAATTCCAGCCCACATACGTGTGAGGTATGAACCCAACTCTTTTTCCCCGCAGTTATGGCTTAATTAGTGAGACTTATATCAGTAAAACATTATTATCGCTAAAAAAAATTCTTACAATCTAAAAATATTTTCTGGCGTTAAATAACCTGCAAAGGGTTGATAAGCCGTAAAAAATATCAATCAATCAAATACCGAGACGTTTATATCAATTTAAAAAAAAGTAACACTTCGTATATTATGGATGAAAGACGACAGTTTTCACAGCCCTGCCAGACACTACATTAAGTATAAGTTTGGTCGGAAGAACCTCTAGTTCCAGCCGAGAACTTTTCCAAGTCCGCTTTTATGTGCTCTAATTTTACGCATCAGATACTTAGTTTTTCATTAAATTACTCAATGACATAAAAGGATTTTCTTTATAGTTCGCCACATGCAACTTCCAGCGAAAAACATCATTTTTTTTTTACTTCATTATTCCCCAAGTTTAAGGCCCAAAAGCCACTCAATGTAGATGTTTACTGAATCATGTTTTGTATGGACGTAAGATAAGGTATGCATTGCAGAATATGAGTATATAAAGTGAAGATGACGGTTTCCCTAGATTTAACAGGTTAACATTGTAGTGTTCGGAGAAGAATCCGCTCAGGTATCTGTTCCACAAAGTAACAATTCTTGGCATGTTATATGAAGTGAATTTCTTCTCGGCAATGGAATACAATGGGAATGGTGATGATTCGTTTCATTGTATGTAGTATCGAAAGGTCTGGACTCATGAAAATACGGATTGGAGCTGATCAAAACATTTACCATAGCAATAGCAATAAGCGAGTGGCTTGTATCGTTTCGTATGTACATTGAAAATAATGCAACACTCAAAAGACTGCATGGATGCTTATTCAAATTTACCAAACCCGTAAAGTGAATACGCGTCATCTCCAGCTGGTTTTACATAACCAGCAAAGAGCTGATAAGCCGCAAAAATCGAATCAAACCGTCAAGAACAGTTCCTGAATTCATTAAACTGTGAAAATGTAATGTGTAATTTCAGACATAGATATCTTCGATCATGCTCCATATGCTCCATTTTCTGCAGAAATTCCGGAAACAATTCTTTTCTGTTCTTTTTTTTTTCTGTTTCGTTATATTCTATACAGTATGTCGTTGTGTTTTTTGTTTTCCATCTAATTTTGAAAACATGCAAAAACATTGTTTGTTTTTGTTCATGGGCTGAGACCAACTTGTAAAAATAGAGAACTGAAAAATTACTCAAAACCGTAAATCAATGATTACTATATAGTAATAGATGTAAAAGCCGATTTATAATATAGTATTTCTCTTAAGAATACACGTCAATATAACTAAATACTATTATGTTCTGGGAAATCTAATACATATTTAAATATTGATATTGATAAAGACCAATACAATAGACACCTGCAGTACACTGTATTGAATGCAAATAAATTTAATGTATAAGCCTACTTACTCATTCTTTTATGTCAGTATTCTCTTAAAACTATCATTATAGACTATCTAAATAAAAGAGATCGGAAAATAATATGGAGAAACTTTCTGAACGATTTAGTATTGATTTGTTCAAATTTTCACGACAGTTGACTTAATGCAGCTTCTGGCTTGGCATAAAGTCAGGACACCAAAATAGCAAGTTATTAGACGTCTTTCATGCACACGAATGGAAAATAAATATGCCATTACTTTTATCGATTCATTCCCATCCGATTTGTCTGGGGAGAATTGCTGTTGGCTACGCTCTTCAAAGCTACAGAACATATCTCCCTATCTTAAACGTCTGCTCTCAGTTGCTACTTTGATGCGAAATTACGTTGTCCTAGGCTTCCGCAATAATCCTCGTGCACCATTATTTTTCGACATTTTTCTCATTTTCTGCTTTTATTTTATTTGTTTTTATTTTAGGTTTATACTTGGATTCACTGGAAAGATACATCAGATTCCAGCACTCACCTCATTATCCTTTCTAGGTTTCTTCTTGTTCCACTGTCTTCGCAAATGCCCTTTGGATATTTTCCAACATTTTCGTGAACGTGGACACAAATGACACCTTCATGCTGAACAATTGTGGCGTCTCCAGGAATAGGTTTCGATAGTTACCTAGTTTTATTTTCATCTGGTTCGTAGGGATAGCCATTTAAATTTCAATATTCTTATTTTAAAAAAAATGCAAATTGCCCATATTCCATGACATAGTGAAATATTATGCTCGTTGCATATTTATGTAAGATTGAATTGATGTTAGTCTACTCAGGCCTGACAAAATATCCTCAGTATTCTTGCTTATATATGTAATGCTGTCAGTTGAATGTTTTTAATTATGTCCATGATATGTAACTGTATTCACATTGTTTCCACTTCTATAGCGATGTCTACCATCTCCCCAGTGCTATATTTATTTTTCTTAAGCATTTCGCCCCAAGCAAAGCAGGTGTGTCACTACCATACAAGGGATTACAGAGAGTGAAAGTAAGAGAAAAGAGTGGTGTTTAAGGAAAGGATAAAGAGATAGACGGGGATCAAGATCAAGGCATCAGAAGATGCCTATTAACATTACATTTACATTTTTGAAGATTATAGTTATCAGGTGCGAGAGTAGAAAAACAGTGAAGCCACGTCACGTCATTGTGAAACGGACTGGTGTTATTGTTTTTATTAATATTATTATTATTGAGTGAGAGAGCAGTGCATCAACAAATTGACACTAAGGTACAAATACACGAAGACCACTAAACACCTCATAAATTCGGTCTTATGAGGCACACGCACCCCATCCAAATGTACAATAGAGTCATAAAGCTTTTATTATCTCAGTGGATTCTGAATGGGTGTGTTCAGAAATATTTCGATGTGGAAACCAAGTCACCTTACCAGTTTCATCTTTCAAACTTAAATAAAAACAACCGTTTTTGCATCCAGTTATAATGTATTACCACTACACTCACTAGTGAACAGAGATTACACAGCGTGGCAACACCTTGGAGATCTCAACTGGTTACGGTTAGTCAACTTACAATTACAACTGTTGTACTAAAAGCGATATTTTCTGTAACCGATCTTAATTTGTCAAGCCAAAGCATGCAAAGGACACAATTTCCAGTCCGTTAATAATTAGGTAACATGAGAAGTAGAACTAGTGTAGAATCACGTAATGTATTATTCACTTCTCTTTCGTTTTCAACCAGATGTCAATGCATTATGGGTGTTCTCCAAATTTGTAAGCACTGAAACGGATCGTACATTTCGCAGGATATTCGCCCAGGCCAGCAAGGTATCATTCTGAATTGATGGTATACCAGGCTTTATACCGATGTTCTTTAGGTTTTCATGTTACAATGACTGGATAGTTGTGGTAAATTCAATCAGAAGATCAGTATATTTTTATGCTCTTAGATCTCTTTGACCTTGATATTATGTTCTCTAAAATCAATGACAGTGATGAGGAGGCATTTTATTGTTTGTCTTTCTTTCGCATTTTTTTAACGATTGGATTATTATTATCATTAGTAGTAGTAGTAGTAGTAGTAGTATATGCGTATTATGTCTCCTGCTTTGTATCCTGTAGAGCCTGGTCCAAACTTTCGCCCTTAGACCTTATAGGAGAACTGTAATTTTTCTTAGTATATGGGATATTCCTAGTAGGGGGATCCTCTGGGCAACTTGTATGTTGATGTTTCCTGGTACACTGTTAGTAAAATTATTCATTCCTTTTCTCACGAGGCCAAGAGCTCGGATTACTATTGATACAGTCTCTGTCTTTATTCCCCACATCCTGTTAAACTCGATCTCTAGGTTTTTGTATTTCGACAATTTATCGATAATTTTCTGGATGTGTTTCTCTCAGATGGCACTGCTATGTCAATAAGCATACGGTTCCTGAATTTATTGTTTTTCTGAAGGAAGTTGTATTTTCTGTCAGTTATGCGAGAAATGAGAATGTTGTGCATTGTTGGTAGACAGGTTATGGTTATAAAGTGCTTCAGGTTTTTCGTCTCTTCTGATTTTGGGACAAGGTATGTTACCCCCGATGTGAGCCATTTGGGTCATTTTTCTGGGTTTATGAATATACCATTGTATATCCGTTCAAGGTCTTGGTGGATGCTAGATATATTATTTTTTTATCTAAAAATTGTCTGTTCGGTCTATTCCTGATGCTTTCTATTTTTTGGTTTTGAAGATGGCATCAGTTGTTTCTTTAATATTGATATTTATCCATTTCTGGCACTCTATATGTGCGTGTTGTTCCTGTTGTTGCTTGATCCATGTAGCTCTTTCATTGTGCATCTTGCAGTTTTCAGACATCGTACATCAGAACTGCTCGACTTCCTGAATATTAGGTCGGCCATTTATCTCTATTTTATTTTTTCCAACTTCTCGATATAGTTTCCTTGCATCTTCTTTGAAGAACATGTTTTTTCCTGTAGAATCTCTTTCTTTTTTTTTATAACGCCTGATTCTCTGAGCCTTCAATTGAAATTGTTGTTTCATCTTCTCTTTAAATTTTGGCACGTCAGTCTTAATCATTATGTCAAGGCGTCGTTTCATTTGTCTCCTTTTACCTTCTTTCATTTTGGAGCCATCTTCTAGAAGTGACAATTGTCCTTGTAGTTTATTTATTTCGGTTTCTATTATTTCTTTCCAAACTGTCATTTTTCTTTTTCGTTTTATTTCTTACTTTTTCACCTATAGTTTCTGTGATTATTGGCGAGGCTGTGTATATAAGATGATTAATTTCTTTCAGATCCATCGGCTTTCTAATTTTTTAAATTTTTATAATTGTTTGGTTTGCAAGGTTGATGGTTTTCTTCTCTTGACGGTTCTTTCGTACTTTTGGAATTGTCGATCTTTCCCCGAAAGACATGTCCTTTACATTCTCCCATTTATATTTGATGTCTTTTGTCATCTCCGTTCTCTCTCATATTTGTCATTATCTTCCTCTATTTGTTTGTATACCTCAGAGTTATTATTACAACTGGTTTCTGTTTGTTCCGCTGCATGTCTCTTCTGGGTTGTTAACATTTAGACCCTCAATGTTAACGTTTAATATATTTTCGATATTTTCTCGGATGCTTTCGATTTCTATAACAGGCATATTTTTCCTGATGATGTCACGCCTGACATTGGCTAGTTTGTTGGCATAAATGTTTTGTCTGTTTGAGGGTTGTTTTTTTTGCCAGATATTATAGGCGGCTTTGGTTGTTGTTGTTTTTTATCAGATTTATCCTTGCTGTATAAAAGGCTATAATTCCTAGACCATTTATTTATTGTCCTTTTTGTTGGATTTCCTTTTAATGAATATAGAGCACCTCTGTGACAACTGTCCTCGACGTGGTTTTCCTCTAGTTCTTGTTGGGTAGAGTTTGTTCCAGTTGCAGACTTTTCGACCCCAGTCTGGTTCCTCACGCGGTATCGCGGTCTTTGGTGTCTCGCGTGACGACCGATGCTGTTTAGCAATATTTTTCATTGTGTCTGCATTTTAGTTATTTATCTATACGTGATGGCTGGTTCATGGGCGACATACTATATCCATACGATAGTGGGCCATCATGTTCAGAGGACCAGGCTTCCTCCTTCTATTTTGTTTTTTTTACTTTTTTATGATTACTATTATGAACAACAACGGTAAAATCTTCGTTCATAACCGTCTAGATCCCAAGGAGATATGACGTGCTTCACCAGACGCCGACATCAATTTTCAACGGAATTTACTTTGAATTTTCTCTTAAGTTCACTAATATGAAATTAATCTCCCTAATCCTCTTATTACACGAATATGTTTTACCCATAAATACAATTAATATATAATTACTAATAATATTTAAAGAACAGCTTATTATAAGTGTTGTATTGTATAGATTATAAAATAAATATTGTATCTAATTTACTAATAAATAAATAGATAAAAAAGAACATTAAAAATAACCGAGACGTTACCATCGCCACAATCACCACCACCACCATCGTCACTATTACCACAACTACCATTACTACTACTGTTGCATCCTTCTTTCTCTCTCTTTCTTCTTCCCATCTATCTAATACTAAAAGTCTGTGAATCGTGCATACGTCGGCCGTCGGGCACATAACGATTTATGTTTCTCTCCACCTCTCTCTTTTCATCTCTCTCTCTCTCTCTCTTTCTCTCTCTCTCTCACTCTCTTTCCCTCACTCTCTGATAGGGTGATTTCAGATTTCATTCAATATTAAAATAATAAAATAAAAAAAAATAAAATTATTTTTTGCTATATTTAAAAAACACTTTCAGGTGAATATGATTTTAAAATATTACTTGGCATATAAAAAAAATCTTTTAATTAATCCGATTTTTAAAAAAAATCCAAGTGAATAATATTCAAAAATACGAGTTGTTTATATTGTATGTATTTTTATTTCAACTTCCTTCAAACAGATAAGTTCTTTCTTTTCAATTTTTTTACCTTTCAACGTTGAAATCAACTTGAATATTTTATAATCTGAAGCTTCAATGACCCAATGGATCACCGCTAGTCTAGTCAGCGGCGGCGGCTTCTTCTTTTTCTTGTACATGTTCTTCTTCTTCTTCTTCTTCTTCTTATTATTATTATTATTATTATTATTATTATTATTATATTTCGAATTCTGCTATAGTAACACTACCTACCACTTCCTCAGGGAGATTTAAAGCAAGTAGTGTGTGTTGTTATAGCAAGATTTCATGATTTGTTATTCCAATTTTCATAACATCATTGCATTAAATGAACAAAGTTCTTCTCAGTGTGTGCTGTACTTATCAAGACATTATTTTTTTTTTATTTGGCTTAAGCAGGGATTTCCAGGGATTTTCTCAATGTTTTTCTGTGTTTCTTTATTATCATTCCAAGCGCATCTACTATGACTGGTTCTTTTCAATTTTCTCATTTTTTTTTATTTCGATTTCCATTTGTTAAAACATCGATTTTTTTTTCAAATTCCTTGGTTGTACTCTTGTACTTTTTTCTTTTCAGTTTTTGAAAATTATTTCCGGACTATTAACTTTATTATTATTAATATTATTATTGTTATTATTATTTCCTTGGATTTCTGTTGTATACACATTTTCTTCCTGATCGCAGCCAGAAATCCAAGGTTAGAAATGACTTCACGACAATTTCCACTGATCATTTTTTTGTAAAAAGAAAAACAATGAACAAACAAAGCATCGCACTTATTTTACACAGAAAAAAGATCTTCGTAATATGTAAGCTGTAGTTGTGAGTAATATTTTTTGTATTTCTTGAAGGCATGGGTTACCATAAATATCTTCAATAAGTTTATCAGAAATTTTTGCCAGTCGATTCCAGGGCTTATTTGATCGATACTGATAATTTTCCTGTCACTTCCATGTGTACTTGTTGTCCTTCAGATGTAGTTTCATAATTTGAATAGATAGTCATATTAGTTCTTCCCCTGTCCATCATAGTAATATATCTGTTCATTTCAATATTACTATTGCCAATGTATTCAGCCTTTGGAACCAGTTATGTTACAGCTTTCGGTTTTGTTACTAGTATTATTCTCTTCTGTCAAAGTTACTAGTTCCTTTTTTTGTCTTCATTGTGAAGTATTCGCCTTTCGTTTGCATTTATAGAGGTTTTATTTTGACAAAATAGCGAATATTTCGTTGTCAGACAAGTTAAATGCAACTTTATTCATGAGAGTCTACTCTTGCGCATTGTCTATATTTCAGATTTTATTATATCAAACACCAATCCGATGTCATCGCTGTAATCTTTAAAGAGTTAGATTTTTGCTTCTTCTTCTTCTTCTTCTTCTTCTTCGATCCTGGACTCCACAACTTCCTTCTATATTTTACTCTTAGTATAGTTTGCCTTTTCCCGGTGTTTCATAATACCTGTTCTTCCATCCATTTATACGTGATTGTTACGTAGGTTATTCAATGCTTTTCATCTTTTTTTTTATCTTCAGAATGTCAGTGAATCTCAAATTCCACAAGGATTTTTGTCCTCGTTATGTGCCCAAATATATCTACTTTCTGTTTCGTGCATCTGCCAACTCCACCAGACCACATTCTGCAATCCACCCTGCTTAAGACCGCCGGGTATGCCATGCGTTGCTTTCCCTTGTCTCTTTTTCCGTCTATTCGACCCGATGAGTATCAAATTCTATAGACCCTGCTTTCTCATTAATGTCTCAGAAATTTCATCTGCCTAAGTATAAGATTTCCTCTGTTAAGTATGACATTCCTCCTTGTTTGCATCTTCTCCAAGACCTCATCGTTTCTCACAGGCTTGGTTCATATCCTTAGCATCCTTCTGTAGAACCACATCTCCGCTGCCTCAAATCTCTTCTTCATCTTTAAGGATTTTCGAATCTGTCGAAATGCTCTTCTAGGCCAAGAACATACATTTCACATTAAGTTGTTTTCATAATTTTCATGTCATTGTAATAGAATTGTTCATAATACTTTAGATTAAAACATTCGCATTTCAGTTACACGTCTAATGATGTAAAAGTTGAAAATTGAAATACATTTCTTAAAGTGGTTGCTATAAGAGTTACATGCAATCTGCACAACTCATACACATTATGAAAGATATAACCATAATAAATTCTTGATAGATTAAGATTAAATTATTCAATAAATCTAACAGAATAATAAAATAAGGGATTGGCAGGAGTTCTATATACATTGGGTAACACGTCATAGATAGATAGATAGATGCGGGGAGACAAACAGTGTGCACATATGAATCAGCATTGCAAGATTACTGCCAGTTTCGCACCTTAAACCGTCATCAGATTTTTTATTCACTTCATATTATTTGATATGGAAAATAAATGTATATTGGAATATGAACTTTTGTTTGCAGAAGGATGGAAAATATATATGCGCAATGAGCATTAAAGGATTTACATTCTGCGCAGATGTGAACAATGTTTGAAAATCGCTTTAGTTGTGAAACTGTCAAAAATCAATGTTGTTTCTGTGTCCACACTATAAACATCATATCTCTGGCTTGAGCATAAAAGCGGTATAACAACTATATACGTATCTTAGTGTACATATATTATACATACAAATTTTAAACAATATATATAGGCTGATGTTAAAACTGGCTTCAAAACATTCATTATTCTTAAATTCTTTTTTAGATTCTTTGTCCTTACTGTCAGAATCATAATCTACAATTCCGGCTTTTGAAGATTAATTTGTCGTGAAACCGACGGTTATTCCAAAGAACGTTTTACGAATCGGATTTTTAAATGTTTTGAAATTGTTTGAAATGTTCAAATAACGTTAACTATTATATATTTTCATAAATGTAATTTAAAATATTAAATATAAAATACATGTCCATATATTTATAGCATAAACACGCACATTAGTTTATATATATATATATATATATATATATATATATATATATATATATATATATATATATATATATATATTCAAATATGTATATTCATATATATATATATATATATATATATATATATATATATATATGAATATATATATATATATATGTAAATATATATATTCATATATACATACATATATATATATATATATATATATATATATATATATATATATATATATATATATATATATATATATATATATATATACACAAAGACAGGCAGGAACAGAGAAACAGTAAACATAATTAAAGGAGGTTCAAATATCCTTTTACTGTGTGTTCAGACTTTAGTTTTCAAAAGTAAACACTCAGTGCCTTTTGCAAACACAGAATTCACAACTTGAATTATGCTTGATTTTGCTATATCTATTGTTTTTTTTTTTTCAATGCTGTTCAAAAAGGCCTGTGAAATCATTGATCTCTTTATCACAAAAACGTCTGAAAAATATATTCACAAGAAAAAATAATAATTCACTTGTGGTCCGAAATTCTAACAGACACTTGTTCCTTATTCGATTATTAAACAATTTCAGGATGAAATTTCTTTCGTATAAATATGGTTCTTGTGCGTTTGAGATAGGATTTTATTTTTGATTCCTAGGCAATGAATATTTATTTTCTCGATAGATTCCAGAAACGAAACGCACAAACTTGCCTATTATTTTTATTAAAGCTTTATGTAGGTTATCACGTTGTTACGTGAAGACAATTAAACCAGTCAAATAATTAGTGATGAGTTCGGCTCACATGCTGTGACCCATATTTATGGTATTTTGTGAAACCAATGTGCATTCGATTATCGTTTCGACTCAAAAAATATTTGCCTACACACACAAATAAATCCAAACGACAATGGCCGACATATTTAAATTTTTTATTCTGTTTTCCAGTATACGAATAAACTGAAAAAAGTTCATGATATTTCTGTACTTTTATCTCGATTATTTCGACCATCTCATTTATCAAGTATTTGATAATACGTTGATGACGCAACCATTTACTCCTGTCTCGATAGTAAGGCTGATCAGTCCGACAAGCTCAATATGGCAGCCGATGTCCAAAATGACCTCAAGTCCGTTGTTACTAGGGGGAAAAGATGACCTATTAATTTTAAAACATCCAAAACTAAACCTTTTTCCATTAATCATCTGAGGAAACTCTCTCTTCCATCGGCATGGCTGATTCTACCCTCCAGAAATGTGACTCGTTACGCCCTCTCGGGCTAACTTTCTTAGCTGACATGAAGTTGAAAGACTATATTAAATCCATTACTTGTCAGCTGTTAAAAATTTTTGGTGTCGTTCGAGACTATTTTTCTCTCTAGAATCTTCCATAATTATACGTCTACTATTTGCCTATGCTTAGAATATTGCTGCCACATATATTCCGGTGCCCCTGCTATTTACCTTGAGCTGCTTGATAATATCCGAAAAAGAGAATTATTATCAGTCCTGATCTGCCAAATCGGCTTCAGTGTCTTTCCCATTGCCATAAGATTGCCTCTGTGTCTTTTCTATAAATACTTTCATGGTAATTAGTCAGATGATCTCTTCGCTATGGTAGCTGGCCCTTTTGAATTTAAGCGCAATACTAGACTGGCATCAAGATCTCATTATTTACAGTTGAGCTGACTTATATGTAACCGTAAAATTAAATGCTAATTTTTTTCTCGCACTTGTCGATGGTGGAAATCCCTTCCGGTTCTATGCTTTCCAGCCAAACATTAATCTGCAAAAATTTAAATGAAATGTCAATAGCTATCAAACGTCATCCTGATTACTCTTTCCTTTTGCCGCTGATTTTTAATGTTTCTGTTCCTAATTCCTCCGCACCCTTTGTGACTTAATGGCTTTACTGCCTTTTGAGGGTGATACCGAATAAAAAAAAAACAGGTGCTTTCAGTATAGTAAACAGAATCGATTTGGCTATTAACTATAATGTCCTTCCTTTTTGGGGAATGTTAGTATACATATAAATTCTAGAATGCGAGAATTCATATCGTATAAACCGTTTCTTATATACAGTACAATATATTTAACACATTTTCAGTCACGGCTAAAACACTTACACATAGCTACAATGCATGTATATAAATGGCTACGTATTTAATACACATTTTAAATATGTTGTACTCATCTTAAAATTTTGGCTTAAGAATAATTTTATTTCTTGCGTATTGTTAATTTTGTAAATGTCACGTAGTGAATAAAACATCGTTTAAACAAAATAAATAATGTTTTAAAGTTAGTAGAACATATTTAAAATGTGCATCAATAAAATATTACGTATTTTGGCATTTCTCATACAGTAAATTCTATATAATATTTGGGCATTATCAAGTAGTATTTGTTTTTTTGTGGATAGTTTAGTGGTTGGTTACATGATGATCGATACATGGACATAATGTATCAAATACTGACCAAGCGCAGCTTAGATGCGCCACAATGCCGAAAGTATGGGGCAGCCAGTGAGGATCGAACTCGCCACTCATTCGTAATTGTTCTAGCGAGACAAGCTTGCTAACCATTACACCGCCTTGTGGGTTTCCTCTGACTAGACAGTATATCAATAATTCTCTTTTCGGTGAACAATATTTTATACTGAAATTGTAAAAATACAATACGAAAAATTGAATCGGGCGATAATGTTGATTAAATAAAAAATTCTCTTTAATTCTATTATATACATATATATATATATATATATATATATATATATATATATATAATCACTGTGTGTCAGTGTGTTTGTGTGTATGTGTATTTAGGCAGCATATCTCCATTAATGCATGTTTCATAGTCATATTATTAGTATTGATTTTTATAATCCTTTCAATTTCTCAAATTATCTTCTTGATGTTAATTTGAAATTTATCAAGGAAGACTCCGTATTCTTTGTTAATCCAAGTACTTTTGATCGCCTCCGAGATCATCCTTAGGGATGAATTGTGACCACAACCTTAATGTAACTGTATTGTTGTGATAGTAATTTTGCAAGCATGCTCTGTTATAATTGTTAACCGTTGTTGTTACGATGTTTTGTAAGCAAGCTCTCCCTGTTCATAAAACTGCAAAATGATAAACTTACAAAAAGGTGTTAATATTAGTCAAATCAAATGCATTTTAATACATTGCTACTATACTCATAATAAATTTTATTCAGTCGTGGTTGGTTGCTTTTGAAAAAGAGATTGTCAAGAATCTGAAGTTTTTCATTCTTCATAGTGTAGTATATTGCTGTTGTCAGCAAGTATTCTCCATTTTATTGTGAAGGTGGACAAAAACATGTCTTTAAATAGTGTGCGATAAAATATATATAAATATATATATATATATATATATATATATATATATATATATATATATATATATATATACTAGCAGTAGAGCCCAGCGTTGCTTGGGGATATAACAGTAAGAGATAGATCAAGTATCCACCATCATAAAGACTGAAAAATAAAATTGACAAAGATTATTGTTTAAAGTTGACGAACACGCATGTCTTAATTAGTTTTTTTTAGTTTTTACGAATTGGTCAAACCCAAACTCAAACAAAAACATTGTTTTCAATCGTTATGAGTCTACCGATTGAATAGAATTTTATTATAAACAATTGTCTTGTAAATGGAATTTTTAAAGCATTCTGAATGTTAAAAATAAAGAAAAAATGTGCAAGAGAATAAGAAACACTACCTGCCAAAAAGAAAAAGTGAAGTTTTGTTTTATCGGCTGAAAAATATAGGAAATCCGCTCCCATATTTAAAGTAACCCACACACACAAACAACCCGATGTGAGTTGTCCCCCTTCCATTTTCACGATGTCTCAATCGTGTTTTCAAATTGATTTTGTGCAAAAACAATTATATATTTCCCATTTTTGGCGGTGTTAGAACCACCACAAGGTAATTCTATGTAGTCCTGTGAAGTTTTGTTGAAATCGGTTGAAAAATGTAGGAAATCCGATCCAATATATAAACGTTACAGACACACACACACACACACACACACACAATCTGCGTTTTATAATAGGTAAGATATATATATATATATATATATATATATATATATATATATATATATATATATGAGGCACAATGGAGTAGTGGATAGCGTCTCTGATTGAGGAATCAGAGAACAAAGTTATTCCAGTAAAATCCATTACATTCGCTTACGTGCTAATACCGTTGGGAAAGGTATTATCCTCTTCTTCTCCCTCCATCTATGGATAAATAGCAGGACACAGGATTCTATCGCCTTGGATGACAACTGGTCTAGAAGAAGGACAATTCTGAATTCAAAACCTACGGATTGTAGTTTGGGGACTTGTGGCACGTTGTGCACCAAGTTTTCTCTGCAATCGGTTCTTCAAAGTGTGGTTGGTTCTGCACAAAGCCTCCACCACTATAATCAAATCATATGGTGCCTGACCTGTCGGTTCCTAAGAACTGAGCTGCTTGACCCTCATACGTCGAATACGACAGGAGAGTTCACCATATATATATATATATATATATATATATATATATATATATATATATATAGGGGGGCAAGCCAGGAATAATTATATTACAGTTATGATTTCTATTCTCCGATGTTTCGAGTTTCTTTACTGATTTGGGTGTTTTCCATGCGTTATTTCACTGAGAAATAATATTATTGCTTTTTGCTGACTGTATCACCGAGGAAGGCCATATCCCATCGTTGAGATTAACTCATTAGTCTGAGATAAAAATATGCCTTTAAAACTCGTAATTTCATTTGCTTTTAAATTCTTTCTTTTTTAGTATTGGAATAGTCTTGATTGCTTTCGCCTGTCAATGCTTTTGAACCTTTACGAATAAATCTCATCAACGCTGTCCTCGAATTTTGTGAAAAGTTATTAACTAGTTCTGAATATATTACAGGTCACTCTCAATAGGTCAATAGTTTGAGTGCCTGTGTCACGAAAAAATTATTTAACGTTTTCCTCACGGTCTCTTTTCAAAATATAATGCTCCTGATAATTGCAGAAATATCAAATGAATTATTGCAACATTAGAACTAAACATTTGTAGAATCGTTTCTTCCTCTAAAATCACTCGAGACATAAATCCAGCACTCAGCCTTCTCTTTAGCCTTTTGCTAGAGATTTAATGTGAAACCAAGCGCTAACAAAGACATTTCGAGAATAAATAGCACTTATATATTTTACTCATCTAATATATTACGATCAAGTTAGTATGGACTTAAAAAGATATATTTTTAAAAACTAAATAGTAAATGTCTGCATGGTCATTTCTTTATAAGCTTGTTTGCGAAGGGGGAATAATTATGAAGAAATCAAACCCTTGACAAATTAAACATGCTAAGATTTGAACCAAGTTTTTATAGTTGGGACGCTAGCCGCTCATTTATATTTAATATAAATGCCATCTTTTCAGCTTTGTTAAGTCAAAGTACCTAACCAAAATAGCATGCAGATTTTTAAACAGTCCACCGTCTTCACAACAATAACTCTCTTATAATCGATCGTAAAACAAATAAAATAGCAAGTTTTAATGAAAATAATATTCTTAAACTATGTACAAGGGTTAATCGATGATTTATAAAGTGTGTTTCATTAATGCGGATTATATATAAAGGTCTTTCAGTAAGACGGATCAAAGTAGCAGTAAATAAATCAGTGTTATTGGTGAAAACTTATTTATTTCTCTATTGGATCATATTATTTAAGTTATGGCAATTATGTCTGAAAAATAATATCGTCCAAATATCCGCCATATCTGAGAGTAAAAGAAAAGAATATTAGAATCTTAAACCTAATTCACATTTAAAATCGGTCCAACTAATTGGAACACCCTTTATTAGCGAATGCAGACCTTTATCTCCTAATATCTGCCAATTGTAGCATAATTTAGACTGGAATAACAATGCATTACTTAATTACGTTTTAAAGATTAAATAAATATCACTCAGCGTATAAAAATCCTAACTTACAAATAATAATTCATGTCCGAAATATTTTTTTACTTAACCCTGCGTATGTTAGAATTTGAAGGATTAGTTTTCTTTGATTTATCAAACCATTGCGGATTATTTAAAGCCAAGGAATATTTTTAGACTGTAAGATAATGTTTTAGCGATACAAGTTCTACAAATTAACTGGTAGCTGATGGGGAGAATAGGTGTATCCATGCCTTTCCCAAGGGTATTTGTCCGTATATGACAATAAAGAACACAAAGGCAAATTAAACTGTGTTCTCTGATTAACAATTATTTCTATATCCATTACAGCATCTGTACATCTAAGCTTACCACACATGGTATTGCCAAGCGGTCACTCATCTTAGATATTGATCAGGGTGAACATTGCTTAACTTCGGTGAGCGTAAGCTTAAGAAATTGTGGAATCCTTTATTTACTCTTAGAGTAATCAAGGAAATATCAGAAAGAAATGAAAGTGTTAATTTTATGCGCGGTAAGTCGTTCATCTTAAGCGTATTAAGAAATTAAATATTTGCATTCATCAAATAGACAGAGATGATTATTTAGCAAGATCGAAACTTTTGCCAAGTACATGTAACTTCTGTAGTTCTCAAACTTTTTGGCAGCCAGTCTTGTTCAGTCCTGATTATAGTATTGGTCTCGCCTATCGACGGTGCTAACAACACAATATCCCTGGCCCTGCCAAACGAGTGAAATGGTTTCATGTACAATCAGCCAACATTAGCGGAACATTTATTACAGTCATTTCGGACGGAACGCGCCGTACTTGGATAACGAAACTTGCAATTTGGGATACAAGTTCAAGTTAACAAACTCACATATAATCATAGTTGTAGGTGTCATTATGCCGATGTCATTTATTAGCGTAAGTAAGAAAAGAGAAACATTTGACAAAATTGGTATAGATATGTAAGACTGCAAGTTGAATATCTTGGCTTGGTCTAAGATAATCACTAATAACGGTAAATGTTAGGAATGGAGAATTTCCAATAAAAAAAATAAAAATAAACGCACACGCAAGATGATGTATAAAGCGTGAATTAAGGCCATCTTCCTAACGACGAATTTACTTCGAGCATATCGATAACGAGAAAAGTAGTAAAGATTATTCTCATATGAATATATATGTAGAAATTGGACTGATCTAGCGAGTTTTCAGACACCATTTTCACTCAAACTGCATGTAACCATGTTAGTCAATATAATATACTAAACAAAGAAAATTTGTAGATAAAATATCGATAGGTTCCACACTGGCATCTTTTCACTTCTCTGTCGCTATTTTCATAGCAAATGGTCAGCTGAGCCCCACTTACACCAGAGGAGACCTTTTAAGTTAAGACTCGTGATGTGAAGTCCATGCAATGGAATCACCCAGAGTTCCTCTACATTTCATTTTTAAGGATGGAGTTTATCTCAAAGAGATCTTCTACGGAGTAGTTCTACTATGTATAACAAACTCCGGCGTCGATGTTTATTAAGACATTCTATTCTTAATCTCTGGAAACTAAGATAATCGATCCTCCTTTTCCTCACAATCTCCACATCCTTCCACTTCTTATTACTTACAAGTCGCAATCATCGTCCAGTAACCCTCTACCATGAGTGTCTCTTAGGCATTGAATTGGATGAAGTTTAATATGATGCCAGCATCTATTGCAAAACAACCAAAACTTTAAAAACTAATTTTTTGTCTACTCCTTAAACAAATGAAATGGAACCATTTCTAGAGTTTTTTGCAAACAAAAATAAGCTAAAAATTGTGCTTGGTAGAATGGGCAATAAAATAATATACAGCAGTAAAAACAACATAAAAAGGAGCCATGAATACGAATTTAAACGACTGAAATCTTACAGTTAAGTAACCTCCTATCGTTAATAATTTATCGCAGTACGTTAATTTATTGTTACCAAATGTCGCGAAGTATTCGAACTGTGCAATTACACAGTAATTTGTCATGTTTTATTACAGAAATACTTGGAATCTGAAAAAAAAGAAAGAATACAAAAGAAACTAAGCCTAAGCTAATAAGTTAATAATTTTTTTTCCGTTAAAAAAAAACAACCGAGAGTTTGAATCTGAGTTGTTTCAGTTGCACTTTATTGAGTGAAACCTGAATATGGTTGCGTGGTTAGAACGTTCGAGTTCTGACCATGAGACCCAGGTTAGAATTTCAACCTGGTTAATTTGTCTTGAATTTATCGGTCTGGAGGGGGACGATCTCAGCGTGCGACACATTTGGAAAGTGCCTGAAAACCATACCACGAGTTGACCCAAGCCTTGTGAATGAAATCGGAGAGACGCAAAACTTTGTGGATCGATAGCTGTCCTAGCACGAAATCACAAGTCATCGTGACCGCGGGTTTGAGTGTGCTGGCGCTGTTTAGAATGTTAATCATGCTACAAACACGCTCTCCCGCTGAAACTGTGACTAAGGTCTGCTCAGCATAGTTGCAGTATAAACCACAGTCACAGACACAATTGTGTTGAACAAACACAATGTGCCTGTGCGAGCGTCTGCAATAGAGATTGTCTTGTTGTCCGAATAGACATGTATGCTCGAATACGAGGAATATTAACTTAATTTCTTTTAGTCTTTTTAATGTTTGTAATAATTTAAAGGAGATTCTTCTAATTATTTCTCTTTCAGAAATTACTAGTTCGATAAACGTATTTAGAAGCTTGAGAATTTAAGTTCAACTTAAATTTTAATACTTAGCAAATCGTCAGTATATTTAATTACATTTTCGTATTTTTTGTCAAAATTAATACTCTCGAAATATATGTGCAGTGTAATGACCACACCAATTACAAAGTCTATTGTAAAATCTATTGTAAAAGATTGTAGTTGAAACTTTCACACACACACACACACACACACATATATATATATATATATATATATATATATAGATAGATAGATAGATAGATAGATAGATAGATATCCAAACTTTTTTAGAATGAATTTTCTTCACCTTAAAGATTATTTTTAGTGTATACACTTATTTGAGTAGCTGCTCCGATTATTTATTAATCAACATGTTTATCTATTTCGTCTACTGGCCTAAATGTTCGGGAAATATTATAAATGAAACATTTACGTGATCTGACAGGATTCGGAACTGCGTAAGGCCTGAATTGTAACTTTAAGGGGAACTTCTTTTATTTTCCCGACTGATTGTTTTTGTTGCTTAATTGGTCTGTCAATTGAAAGAAGTTTAACGATTGTTTCCTATACACAGACGGACGCAGGATTGTATCCTCCAGAGAGCGTAAGTTTTTTATTAATAAGATTTCGAAGATTAAGACCGGTAGACGAAAATACATAAATATACTCATAAATAAATTAACTACACAAATACGAATATCCACAAAAAATGACGATTAAATTAACAAAAATCTGTCGGATTAATAACTCTATTCTAAAAATAAGGAAGTTTTACAAGAATTCTTCTTTTTTAATTTTAATTATAATTATTTATAATATATAAATCGTTTAAAATTCTGCATTACTTTAATCCGTTTAGGCGATAATGTTATTAAGTGAAAACTATATTTACAAATCAAAAATTGAAAGCGGTCAACTAGGATGGCATCTCGCTCTCACCCTTTCACTGTCGAAACTGTTGGCCGTCTCTTCTACTCCAATAGCTTCATGTCTTGCCCCTCTCGCCTGTGGAACTCCCCCGCTTTTCCTGTTTCCCTGATAGCTATAATCTCCGACTATTCAAATGTAATGTCAATCGAAGTCTCTAGATCCCTATCCTTCTCCTCATCCTTTCCTCTATTACTCTTTGCTCTCGCTCGAACTCTCTGTAACATCTTGCGTGCTAGTGGCTTCCCGCCTTGCTTGAGGACACATAGCACAGTGGATAAAGGCGTTGGTTAGATCCAGTGACATGACCCAAAGAGTGTGAGTTCAATACCCGGTTAAGGCAGTGGAGAACTTTCAGAGGGGAAATTAACAGGAGATAACTGATAACTGACATCCATTAAATATGGCACGTGGAACTAGAACAGTCTACACAGGTGATCGAAATAAAGGGTTCAGTTCGACATTCCAACCACCTGAAAAAGGCCGGAGCGTACAACGGCCGAAACGTTGTGATAAATATGGCGACAAAGATGAAGACAATAGTCCGAATAATGTAAATAATGTACATAATACCTCATCTCAGAAATATAGACATACAAAGAAATTTGTCTCACTTCTCTGATTGATCTAACTCGGTAATTCTTCTATGTGCCGGGTCTCTTCTGGACGTTACCGACCGTGGCTTTTCAAGATGTCCTGTCATTTTTAGTTCATTGAATGTTGGCTTTGTTATATCTTGTAAACTTTGTCCCACCATTCATATACTCAAGCTCGCTTGGTAGGCTATGCTTTGTTTTATTCTTTCTATCTTATCTTGAATCTGTCCTGTAAATATCAATTTTTTCAAACCCTCTTTCCACTTTCATTATGTACCTTAGAAATTCCAACTGTCTCTTCCTGATCTTAAAAATAAATGTTTCGATATTCGCTAAATCTTCGCCATTTGGTCCATGATATTCTTCGTATCCTTCTGTAGAATTATATTTTTGTTGCTTAAAGTTTCTTCTTCAAATGTGATGAGATTATCTAGGAGTCACTGCCATACAGTAGGACTGATATCACATAACAATTTATTTGTCTTTTCTTTCTTTCTGTTTCTTAATATTTTACCTAGCTTTTGGAAGGCATTTTCCGCTATCCCAAATTTGCCTTCGGATTTCAGTGCCAGACTTTCCCTCCTCTGTTCAATCATTTCCCAGATAATTCTAGTACGTGTTTGATTTTGGTTTTGGAATTCATATTACTACTTGACTATTTGCAAAAATAAATGTAATTTACATTTGTGTAAACACGCTGATAACAATAATAAATTATATTTTTCCTTGTTGTTGTTTTTTTTTCTTTTGGCTTCTTTTTTCCAACACAGAATGATAATTTCGATTGTTTGTGAAAATGCTTCTATTGTAAGAAGGGAATTTACCAGATGCAGATAGGAAAGAATCTGTGTTTTCTTATATTTCTCAAAGGTAAAATTATGATGATGTGCTCTGAAGGCAGCAGGAATATGAAAAGATAAGAGAATAATATATATGATAAGACATAGTTTTGTTGAAATCGATTAAAACATTTGTTACGAGAGTTTATTTCAACTTTAGCTGAACTGGTATCTCTAGAGAAAGTAAGTTTTATATATGTAATTTGTATAATTCAATGAATGTTCACTTCACTTTTCTTGACATCTGAGATCCATTTCCCATGTTTCCCTCTTTCTCTCTTGTTATATATTCCCAACTTCAATGAGTAAGTTTTATTTTGCTATATTTTGCTTTCTGAAGTTTTCAAATATACATTTCAATCAGAGTTATAATTTCAGATCTTTTAATACTGTTCGCATTTTTACAAAGAAAAAACTGATATATATATCACATAACACTTAAATATGATTGATTTAATCTTATTCAAAGAAACTCTGCTTCATAAAAAACTTATATATTTAAAAATATAAGTTTTATGATATATATATATATATATATATATATATATATATATATATATATATATATATATATATATATATATATATATATATATGTTTCAGTTATTGTATTAGATTCATTGCATATTTAGATCTGGAACATGATTAAACCGTAGCATATAAAGATTCTTAAAGATCTAATAATGACCTGATTTTAAAACATAGTCATACCATTTTATTGGCTAACTGAATGACCTGATGGATGACAATAAGCTCTAAATTATCCAACATTTTAACTTCAAATTAAATTCTTCAAGAAATTCAACACTATGGCCACTAAAAGCTGTCATTTAATATGTAATACAAAGGTCATAAGCATTTTATAAAATATCTAATAAAAAGGCCATAAGCATGTTATAAAATATGTAATAAAAAGGTGATAAACATGTTATGAGAAATGTTAGAAAAATATGAGACGCAAAAAACATTACATATCTTGATTTTACTTAAACGGTTTTTTAATTCATACACATTAAAAAAGGCATTTGCTATGATTGGTTTTGTTGGCATATGAAGTGAAATAAATAAAACTAAAAAACTGAAATATGTGTTTTAAATTCTAAAGTGAATTCGGTATCAGATTTTATATTTTCATATCCAGTTCTCCTTTTCCCAATACAAGCTATGATACATTATATCATAGCCATTTTTTAAGTATTATATTCCATTCGAAGTTACACATAGAAGTGACATTTTTATTTTCACGTCGGATAATCAGCGATATTTGAAACTCAAAAGATATTTTCGTTTTTTTTATTTCTCGACGTAATGTATCTTAGAATTTCTCAAGTTAGAATATTATTTACATAGAGAATGTAATGAACAGGCAAGAGGCGTTCAACGCAGAGTTACGATTAATAAAAAACAAATTCCCTTGCACAATTTCAGACAGATTTGGAAACCTGTTGCCGCCCCTTAATAAGCATGACATTGTGAGGTAAAAGATAGCGAGGCTAGTTTAGATAGTCATTAATCCTTATTAATGCGTTCGATCCTCATTGGGTGCAACATGGATGTGATTTTCTGTCAGAATAAATTAATTATAATAATTAGCGTAACAAAAAACACAGGTTATACCTTAATGATATTTATTTTCTATTATAAATATTACGAATAACTTCGGATTTGAAGTGTAGGACAGTGATTAACGTACTTGTATGCTTATTCAGTATTGATACATTCTAATTTCGATACCCAAGCCTTGTTTCAAACAGCCTAGCTTAAACAAATACCACAATTGTTTCAATAACTTAAATGGTCTAACAAAATTTTTCAAAGATATAGATGTTATTATTTCTTACCGTTTTTAATCATTTCACCGCAGGCAAGGCAATAAAGCCACTAAGACGCAATGGTTTATTGAGTGTTAAAGAATATTTGAAAAAGAAAAACAGTAGAGAGAACAATAAATGAACAGGAATTTATACAACAGAAGATAATCATTGACATTAGATTAAAATTTTTGGAAGAGTCTGGAAGAGACTTCCACAAGTGTGAGAGAGTAAACTTTAGTTACGGTTACATCTATCTGCCATTTCAACTCTAAAATGATGAGAACTATTTTCCAATCTTGTACTACATTTAAATTCGTAAAATCGAGATCCCAAACAAGAAAGCTCATCAGAACAAGTACCATGACAATATTCATAGAATATGCGCAGGGAAGCGACGTTGTGTTAATGCAAATTCTATCTGCAAATTAACCATCAGCTTCGAAATTGAAAACTAACTGCATCATTACATCACGTTCCGTGTCGCTTTATTTTAATGCATGATTTTCTTGAATTGAGGTTGAAAGAAAAGGAAAATAATGACGCTAAACCGTTGAAATGGCACTCCATATTTTAAAAGAAGATTGAGACTCAGTTAAGAAAAGCAATTTGTGACTGATATGTTGATATATAGAGGTTCACCGGGGGAAAAAGCCGTTGAAAAAGAAAGCTTCTCTGTCAAAGATTTCATCATTTTGGTGATTATCGGTAAACATATCAATACCTGGCCTAATCTCATTGTTAAAGGTAAATTGATGAGAAATATTTTCCAACTTTAATTGAGTTATTATATGTAATATAATATATATAATCATTTCACTTCTAGCAAGGCGATAATGCCACTAACATGCAAATTGTTACTGGCAGTGAAAGAGAATCACATAACTTTAGCGAGGAGAAAGAACAATAAAAGATCAGCAATTAAGAATTCAGAAGATGTCGATTGACGTCGCATTTAAACTTTTGCAGATTTAAGGTCTCAAGGAAGCAAGAAACCGGAAGAGAGGGCAACAAGCAAGAAGCTCATGAAAATAAAAACATTTTAGTGGAATTAGTGGTTATATCTATTTATTTCCACAGTAAACTGATGTGATCTAATGGCCAATCTAGTAGTACGTTTAAATTCATGATTTTAAGGCTCCAGGAAGGAGTGCTTATTAAACAACTGTCATGAAAATATTTATAGAAAAGACAGAGGAAAGCCACATCATGGCAGTGGAATATGACTGAAGCCGATATCCTAGATCAAGACCGATAACATTACAGACCTTTTTAATTTTTTTAAAAATATCGAGTTATATATCAAGAACAAAACTCCTATATAGCAGCACTATTCAATGCACAGGTAAATGGTACATTTATAAATGTTCATGATGAATTAATCCATCCAATCTTCAATAAATATCTTACTGAAATTAAAATCCAATGCTTGTGCATCGTATAAATTTGCGAACGTATTTATTTTCATTACATATGGTTTTGCCATAAAATAAAGCTTAAGGTCATAATAACAGCACTAAAATCAATTAAAAGTAATAAAGGTGTAGTAAGAAGTTGTTATCTCTCAAGTAAGACATGAAAACGTTTCACGTCGATTGCAAACATGATTTTTTAACGATGACGACAACTTAAATCCATTGAGGACTACTTCCTTACGAGAACAAAAATGGAGTACTGCTGACATATTTTTTCATCTTAAGCAAGGTAGCAAAGTCACTAAGACACATGGTGCT
This sequence comes from Acanthosepion pharaonis, assembly GCA_903632075.3. NCBI lineage: Eukaryota > Metazoa > Mollusca > Cephalopoda > Sepiida > Sepiidae > Acanthosepion > Acanthosepion pharaonis. The sequence goes on from CAHIKZ030003325.1 coordinate 3,807,668, forward strand.
ACTGAGTGAATGAATAATAAAAAAAAGAGAAACATTATTAAGGAGCGAGAATAATTAAATAGGAACCAAGAAGACATTAGAAATCAACTGGCACTGCATTTAACTTTTTGAAAATCAAAGATGGCTGGAGAGCATGGAGACGGAACAAAATTTCACAAATGAGAAGTACAATAGAAAAAACTGTTGGCATAGAACGTATGGTTGTATCTAGCAAATTCAACTGCAAGTTTTTCTAGACCTTTTTTCCTATCTACTACTGTGTTAAAGTCATACACTAGATAGCATATTGGAAAATTCATCTGAAATATTACCATTAAAGAATGTATATAATAAGGCAAAGGGAATCTATACTACGGCAATTGGAAAGTAACTGGATACCACTTCATCACCAATAACATTGTGGATTATTCTTTAAAATTTAAGGGGAAACTCTAAATATATAGCAACAGAACCGGATGATATTTCGCAGAAATACTCAAAGCAAGGACGAATAGTAGACTTATAAATATGTAAGATACATTCTGGAGAGGAAAACTGTCTAGCAAGACAAAATGAACTAATTTTCTTAACAGTAATTTAAATATAATCTTTTTAGTTCAAGTTAGCAGAGAATGTTAGTCTGAAAAACGCGCAATGAGTCACTTTCCTAGAGGTTAACATCAGCTATTTGGGCAGTACCGTTCTCATTTGCCATTTGAGAGTGTTTCAAACAATCTATGCGGCCTTGTGAATGATTGAACTTTTTCTAATCTGCAACCCCTTTCACGCAGACGAAGCGTCGCAATGCACTCGCTATTCTCTCGCTATTTCTGGGGCAAATGTTCTGATGAGATACATTCATTTGTCCCATCTGTTTTGGCCGTCACAGCTAAGACCTGTTATGTTAAGTACATTGCGACAAATCATTTCAATTCCTTTCGTATTCCATTAGTAAGAGGGAAGTTCCGTTCAGACAACATCTACCGAAGAACTCCTATATTGTGGAACAAATTCCCGAATTAATGCTTCCCTGATTACTACATTCTTAACAGCTTTAAATCTAGGTTTACACATTTATGTCTGACACATAACGTCATACTCAGCACTTCTTATTAATACTTACGTTCATACGTATTCATTAAGCCTCTAGATTGAGTGGCTCGTAAGTATTGGGTAAACAATCAGTAAACAGAAATAAATTCTTTACACCATTGTTATCCCCTACCCTTATTGCCGTATTCATGACATTTCGGCTTTTGTAGGATATAACTTTTGTTCGATGTTGTAACCAGCGGTCGAGCCATTTCTTTACACTGTGTGGGTGGTTGAGATTGAGGTATTGTTCGGTGAATGTCGGCTTGCGGTATACGAATGTTTTGAACACATGCTCTGTTCGAAATAGTACATCCAGGAAGGCCTGTTTGATGTCGTTTTCGCTCCATTGTGAAATGTATCGATGATTTTATGGAGTTCCCATGGCACAGTTGTAGCTGGATTCCTTCCTGGTGTAGCCAGAGTATGAAGGTGCCATCTACGTTGCCTTTATAGATGTGGATTCTAATGCCATTTCTTCGATGTATTCCATATATGTTTACCATTGATGGTGATAATGGCAAGTCAATTGCTAAGCCTTCATCCTGTCGTTTTATGTGTTACGAAATGTGTTGTTTGTGTACAGAAACTCAGAATCTCCGTCAGGTTATATATTAGTATACTGATCCGTTCATCTGTGTCAGATGCTAACCTGTTCCTGATTACCGTGAGTGCTTCCACCGTGGGTACTCTGGTGAACAAACTCATCACGTCCAGGCTCACTATCTGGCTGGACTGGATGAGAGCATCTTTGATTATTTCCACAGAACGGGCGGTGTTTCGTATATATGAAGGTAACTTTCCTATTAATGGGTCAATTATATCTACAAGGAAGCGACTCAGAGCGTGATACACACAGTCTTAGCAGCTAACAATCGACCACAGCGGAATACCGTCTTTGTGAATTTTGGGGAGACCGTATATGTGTGGTAGTTTGGTGTAACGCTGTGACAACTCGGCTATGTGTCTTGGAGGACATCAGTGTATGAATTTTGGGGACTTATAAACTTAATGTCTCAATAATCGTTTTTTTCCAGTGCTCATATTGCAATTTTGATGTTATTATTGCTTTTCTCTAGCACGCCGTATTACTGGTTCCCATATTGTATTTATTTCTATACTTGACCGACAGGAGATTTTCGTGGCCTAGCATAAGAAATTCATGAACGATTTCATGAAGGAAACTAAGAAATTTCCTGTGTAGAATGATCGATTTATATATAATGAAATCGGCATACATTAATTTTCGTTAGAAAACTATATACAAAATAAAAAAATTGAATCACCTTCAAACTATGATATAGATTTTATATAAAAGTCCAAAGAATTACGGATATGAACAAAAGATATTATGTGTTTAAGTGTGAATTTTTAGTCTGCACAGCCATCTGAGCACTACGCACCTATTTACTTGCAGGCCTTACGAGGAAGTCTATTTATGCTATAAAATCAATGGAGATATACTAAAAATAAAACTAGTAGTACATTATAGAATAAAGAATTGTTTATGGACTTTGAGGAACGACGAATATTTTCGTCATGATATCGTTTCTGTCTTCGAAATGATGTATTATAACGACTGTAAAAATGTTTTCGAAAATATTTTCAACGCCCCTCCATCTTTCCCTTTTTTACATTTGCCAAATATCGATTTGGAAGATTTACTTTGAAAAATTGTTTTCAAAATGCTCCCGGAAAAGAACATTTAAATAAGCAAATCCGAAACACGTGTGAACTAGTTTACCGATCCTGAAAATTGATTGATGCGCCTTCATAAAATGATGCGTAGCTCTCTTGACTGAAAATATTTTAGCTTATCATTACACATTTCCTTATAAAACTTAAGAATTAATCTTTCCATCCATAGAAAAATAAATAGAAATTTAAAATAGCATTGTTATATGGTAAAAAATAAATCTGATTATTTTTGATCGTTTTTTGTGCTCTTCCCGAATATAATTGATACGTTCCTCTATTTTCTAGATTTATAAGAAGCAGATCTGAGAGATATTGAGTATCTGAGTTGTAGATACTCACTCCTTACATTGCAACTATAACAGATTTTAAAACGCTCATATAATCTGATTGCATTGTCTTATTTTCAACTCAAGCGCTGTTTTTATTACAGACGCTAATCTATCGCTGGATCTCTAGCAAATATTCCAACATGATCCGTTCCTTACTGTCACCAGCTCCTAAATTTACCCCCAAGATCCGACTTGCTAGTTCCATAGGGTTGAGTCAAACTTATTTCCTACATATACATTTGGTAAGAAGCGCGTTCCACTCCGAAAACATATTGCCAAGAACCAAGAAATATAGTTTTAAGATGTGTTATAATTAAGGGACAAAAGATCAATATCAATGTGTTTATGTCTTAGTGCACTTAAGTCAAGAAAATGCAAATTTTATAATCAAAAATGAACATTTCGTTTCGTATTAGATAGACAGAAAATACTAGATTTTTAGTATTTTGTGTTATACTTTTAGTTTTAACAATGACTTTAATCCTTGGAAAAAATGTAGGCAAATCCTTTATTATTTTTCTGAGTATAGGTTTCCATTCGATCTGATTATACCTCCATAATTCCTCAACATCGGTTCTTTAATCGAAGCCTTCTCTTTAATTCGGCGCACATTTACTAGATATTTACATCTGGCGTTCTGTATGGGCATGTCTTTAATAATTTACATTTTAGTTTCTTAAGTTGTTTATGATTTATGACAGAAAGCTCTGTCATACTGAATAATTACGTCACCATTCAAATTAGGAATCAAATGTCCCTTGAGTAATTCTGTTATACTGGAATAAAGTGTCACTGCCGACACTTGAGTTTGAACTGTGAGCAAACACGGGCGATCCCATTATTGAATTAACGTGACCATAGAGGAAAAGCATATGTGTAGGTAGTAGCTGACGATTATCAATCGTTATTTCTATTCTATCTTCTATTACTATTCCGATCTGCATTTCTACTCTATCCTCTTACTATACGGACCGCTATTCTCTACTCAATTCACTATACTATTTCTCTTTTCGGATCACTATTCGGTGGTTACTTTTCGAGCTAGTACTATTGACGAAGTTCTTTTAGTGCGAGTGTTATTCGAAGGCGTCTGACACTAGTATTGTTCAACGGCGTTACTATAGTCTGATCTGTGATTACAAAACCTCTACTACAACAAGCATTACAAAAGTGACAACGAGTGTTTGTTGACATCACAAAAAATTCAATATATTTAATACTATGAAATTTCTGGAAGCATTATTGCTTATATAGCCTCAATATATTTTATATATATTCTAACCTCCCAACATTGTTGTAGTTATAAATGAGGTAATTTCTTTTTCCTTTCTCTCTTCGAAAAAATCTTCTCGCGTTAGAATGCAACGGTACTTTTGTTTCATCACTAAATATGATTTTACTCCGATTAAATGCGTCCCACTTTACATATTTGACCACTCTAACCTGATCATCAAAAACTCTCCCCGTTCAAAGCTAGGTTCTAACAACTATACACCCCGGCAATGCATATTCCAAAATAATCCGTTTAACAGTGTCTCTTCTGATACCCATTTCGATAAGTTGTATTTATTCATCAGTTGTTTTGCAAGTTTTTTTTTTGGGGGGGGTTGATTTAATGATATTTAACAAGATTTTCTTGCAATAAAGTTCTTGATTTATCCGATACAGTTCTAAGTTTTATACTATTTTTTTTTTTTCTTTGACTCACAGTCCACGACCTTCTATTTTTGTGATTTTAGTCATGATTTCTGTTGGTTAAAGAAATCTAAAATCTAATGATTTGCTTACGCGAATTATACTGACATATATGAAAATAAATTCGTTCATATGCACAATTTTTAAAAATTTCACTGTTATTTGAATTTACTTCTATTTTTTGCAAATTAGCATAAAATTTACATACCTTCATTTTTGTAAGCAAATTTTTCCCTTCAAATTTTAATACACTGCAACAGATTATGAAGTTTAGTAATGTAAATAAAACTTTCTGAGCCAACTGTGTGTGTAAAAATATTAATTTGCAAGTAGTTAATTTATTACAAAATATAACGCAATGATTCCGAACTCAATTAAGTAAAGTCATGTTGAATGGATACAGTTCGAGTTGATTTCATATTAATACCGGGGACCCCAAGAGCTCTATTCTCGGACCCCACGCTATTTCTTATCTTGATCAACGGCATTCCTGATGTCATCAGTTCCCAACTAGATATTTACCAAGATGACACACCTGTTTATTCTTGTCTTAGTAGCATGTCCGAAAGATCCGACAAAGTAAAACTGGCAAATGCTTTCGAAAAGGACATCCAGTCAGTGGTTAACTGGGACAAGGAAAGGCTCCAAATCATAACTGATTTCATTTAATTATCAAGGAACGTTTTCACTTCTGCCACCATCATGGCTGATGTAAATCTTAAGAACAAAACTATGTGACTTGTTCTACTCACGTATTCCACTGACATTAGTGGTTATATGGAATATTTTGCTAAGCCTTCTGCTAGGAAAGTTGGTTCCCAATGTTCTGCCAGACAGTTCTTCTAGTCAGAATTCTTGTACATTTATAAATCTAACATACATCCGTGTATTGAATATTGTTGTCATATCTAGTCTTGTGCAAATACTATATATCTCGAGACGTTTGATAAAATTCAAAGAAGGATCTGCAATTTAATAGATCTTGACTTGGCGTCTTAAATTAAGACACATTCCCAACAACGCGACGTGGATTCCTTCTGTCTTTTCTACAGCTATTTCCAAGGCAATTGTTCTGATGAACTGTCTTGCTTCGTGCCTAGACTAGATAAATTCATTTATTCTACTAGATTAGCAATTAGGTCTCCCTGTTGAACTAGGTAGCCACAGCCGCCAATTCTATTCTAATATTTTCTTTTCATAAACTTCTTACATGTTTAACGCCCTTCCAATTTATTGCTCCCTATCAAGCTTAAAAACAGAAATGCAACGTCAATCGTCATTATCTCTCTTCCAGAATCTGTTCCTTTATTATCGTCTTCTTCACATTAAGGATTTCTCATTCACTTTCACTCCTTGTACCCACCCCTGTGTCATAGTGACATTATCTCCTTCTTCGGTGTGAAATTAGTAAAAAAAATATTATTATTTAAATTCACCTTTGACTTTTGGACAGCACTGATTTCGAGAAAGAACGGGGGAGTAAGCAGAAGATATCATGGAATTCTTGAGAGCAAAACATGTTATAATCGATAATTAGACTGAACTCCAGTCTCCTAGAAAATTCATCATTTTTTTCTATATCCGAAAATATGGACTTTACTTTAATGCAGATATTTTCTTTAAAATGAAATTAAAAAAATTAAATATTTAATTTTTTTTTTATTCCGAGCGTTTTCTCAATTTCCGTCTGTCAAACAACAAATGCAGTCAAGTAGAAATGCGAACGACTCACTTCCTTTAAGAGCGTTGCGTTTCGCATCTGTTTCCGCCTCTTTTGCTAATATTCCTGATGATCGATGATTTGCGACTTCGGCCATTTTGGTTTGCTATTTCTTTAATGCACAACGTAGATATTTTTCAGTGAATGTTCTTTACTCAAATGTAATTCCTGTTTTGCAGCCTTATAGCATGACTGAATATTTTTTTACAGAAATTGAAGATTGATCTTCATGATACCCTGGAAAAAAAATACAGCCACAAAACAAACAAATGGAAAAGGAAATAAATCAAAATAAAATCACAAAAAGAAAGTGACGTTTATTTTTTTGTAAAATTTTCAATATACGAGAAAATCTGATAAAGCGACATGAAAACAAATTTTGATTTACTGTAAAAATTCTGGAATCAATAAAAAAAATGATCCGAATTGTTAGAATGTTAGGATTCCGTTACGGGTTCAAATTTCACCATGTTTGAGTTGTCAGGTTACTTAGAAATATCATCCTGGCTATACGACCCAAGAGTGCTTCAACTTTGAGAAAAAAACCACCAGTCGACCCAAACAATGAGAGTGGAATTGGTTACACGAATTATTCGAGAAGTCTTCGAATGTTGTGTGAACAAAAATTCATCGGCACACAGGGTTGGAATGTACTAGCCTTTTTCAAACTATTGATAAAACCAGGATACGCACTCCTGTAACTGTAATGAATCATAGAATGGTGGCTCTGCTAGAGTTCAGGAATCGCAAATGTGCCTGAGCTAAATATTTGAAGTAGGGATTGGCTAGCCATCCTAGCAGACAAGCAAATTCAGTTACGATCGGCCAGTCAAACGAGTGAAATCGATTCTCATTTTATTTTTTACACATTGCTTTCTTTATAAATGCGATTCGTTACTGGTAGCTATTCTTAGCAAAACTTCATGAAGCCAGAAGAGAGACCAGCAACAAAGAATGGGGCGAAATCGGATGGATATTATTGGCAAAGATACGAAAAAAAAATTCTACCAAAAAGCAGTAAGAAAAAAATAATTCTCTGCAAGCAATCGTTTTAGTCTTGTTTCCGCTGCCAATAAACAGTTTCCGATTTAGACAAATCACTGAGAAGTTACTTTTTATCTGATTCCTGAAATAACTTCCGCCTAAACAGCTGTCGGTAGAGCGTTACTAAGACGTATTGACACCCAAGTCGATCAAAGTAAATATTACTCAATGTTCTTAGAAGAAAAAAAAACTTCTTTGGTTTTGATGCATGAACTAGAAACAGCAAAGTGAGCACCGTTAAATAGTAATGCCTAAATACGACTGCTTCGGCTCACAAGCTTCCATGGTGAAGGAAATTTCAACATTCGTTAGCTAACATTTTGATAGACTTAACAATACTAATTGTCAGAATCGTTAGAAACAATAGAAAATATCTTATCCACATAAACACAATCTGCACAATGTTTTTATGTTTTGTACATGGTAGGTTATCGATCAGTTCATCCTTCTGTGACTGTTGAGTTTTCTCAAATATATATCGCTTCAGCTGGAAATATAATAAATATATCAATTGCATAAGCTATTAACAATTAAAAAATCGAGGTAAGGTTATACGCATATCCACGAGAAAGTGGTAATAAACGTTAAAAATTAGATTCAAAGGTTAGTTTAATGTTGATTCTCAATTATGCACGAAATTATATTGTAATTGTTTTAGGTCATGAAAACAAAGAAAAAGACAAATCAAATGAAGGGTAGGTCTCGCATTTAATATTTATTTCAGTAAGATACTCCTTGAAGTATTGCACTCTTACGACCCATATCACGTTAAAAAAAACGGTTCTCGTACGACCAGCGAAGTTAAGCAAACCATAGATGGATGATCACTTGGGAACACCGGGTGATGTAAAATAGAATGTGCGATGTGCGGGTGGCGGAATAGATGACTGCTCGGAATGAGGAATCCAAGATGCAAGTTCAAATTTCAGTTAGGATTTTTACATTCACTTTTGCCAAACTACCGCCGGTCGATTATGAATCGAAAAGAAATATTATCGCGTAAGCGTGTCGCATCTCCGCATTATCTCGGTAAGGCAACAAAGAACCTTAAAAAGGATAATGACAACACCTGACATTACTGACAATGTCAAACCTATATTCTTATTATTACAACACCGTAAACTGACGATACATCTCTATAGAGGAGACAATAATAAATGTTTATGTTAGAAATTCATAAGTAAATTACTACTGTTTATCTCGTAATATTTTATTTGCTTTTAAAATGAATGAGAACGATTGTAGGTTTAATATCATGAAACGATACCTATTAGTAAAAAAGACCTATATTCCTATTATTAGAAAAAAAAACGTATATTCCTATTATGACAATACCGTAAAATGAAGATAGATCTCTATAGAGGAGACAATAATAATTGTTCAGGCTAGAAATTCATGAGTAAATACCTACTGTTTATCTTACAATATTTTATTTGCTTTTAAAATAAAGGAGGAAGATTGTAAATTTAATAACATGAAACGATAACTATTGCTAAAAAGATCATGTTATTTGCTCCAGAATCAATAACAATTTCAGTTTGTGTTTTACATATGAATCCAGAAAATCCTACTTGATGAAGATTAATAGTGTGTATGCGTCTAAACATTAACACACAAGTTCGAATGTTAACAGGCCCGATTTTTCAGCGGTGAACTTTTTATAATATCAAAAAAGAACCGAATACATTGTAAAATACCTTAAATATATACCAAGAGATATCCGAAGCCTTTCAGTATGTGAAAATGTTCGTAAGTTGTCGATGGTTGTGCTAACTTAGTAGTTACAAATCATTATGACCGATTATGACCAGATTATGCGGCTTCCTCTCAAAACTGTTACTAAACACTGCAACATAAATCTTGTCATTGCATTGTGGGTGTTGAAGAAGCACAAATATGCTGAGCAGGAGCATTCAAAAGAGATTAGCGATCCACCCTAGCAGACGGGCATACACGGAAATGAGAAGCCATCATCCTTACCAAATGACCGTAAGAGGTGTAATTTTCAATAACAATTTAACTATAAAATATAAAATCTTGATTGAATGATGAATTATCCCTATACAGACGAAATAAATTATTATGACCCAGACTCATTTTGAGAAATTACAAATATGCATGAAATATTCTTGCTGACAATTTTTGTTATAAATAAATGTAATATTCATGAAAATGAATAATGTTATCTCCTTCAATGTCACAAATATTAAGAATTATTAAAGGTTTTCAAACTTTCAAAATGTTCCATCTTGTAAAATCATTCGTGTACAGTTATTGAATAGGTTTAATTCGAAAAATATTGGATTTTCAAAATGTATGTTCTTTGTCTTTAATTAGACTTTAAATTCTTTTCTCCTTCCAAATACAAAAATGTTAAATATATACTGATAATCTGAAACACAATAAATTTTACATTCTATTGAAATATACGAAGCATATCAATACGCTCTGCTCGCTTACAGTCTATAAAAACTTTCCAATTGACTAAACAGAATTCCTATGCAAATAATTCCATTTATAAGCCTCGTTCTCATACATTTTAGGCAGAACCAATTCTCGAAAGATAAAATCGTTTATGGCACTACTTCTGCGTATGCGCACACACAGAGAATAACTGTTTTTCTACTTTAAATGAATGTGCAATTTTTCAAAGAGGTAAGAGCGGGGCTTCGATAAGACATACTGATTAGAAGTGTGATTTATTTCATTGTCTGGAAGGAAGACATTTTGAAATTATTCCCTGCCGAAATAAAATAAATGGTTCGCAATATTGTTTTAATGGAACGAATTGGAATCATCACAGTATAAAAATAAATGAGAGAAAATTGTTTCTTAAAGATATTTTTTAAATAAATTTTGTTTTAATATTAGCGATACAACTATTTTTAATTTGGATTACGTAAAGACAATTATTATGTCAATATTTTAAAAACTTTTCTAAAATATGCCCAGACGAAAAATTATCTATATTATTTTTTCTAAATATAGCATTTATTAATAAGTCTGACTTACTTTTTAACATATACATTTAACAGAAAGTTTTATAGGCAATCATTTCACGATCAAATAATATAAGGGTAAAAATTATTCTTATTTTTTATTTAAAAATTAAAGTTTCATTTCTGATTTAAAATATGTATGTTTGTATCGGTGTAGACATGTGCAAATGTATTGATGAAGATTTGGGAAAATTCGGGGAAATACTGACAAAGTAAAGATTTGGGGGAATTTGGGGGAATATTGACAAAATAAAAATTTGGGGAAATTTGAGCAACGGCTTTATGCTGTCACCATTTTTGTGAAATGATTTTTTGTCAAATTTCTCATTTTATATATTTCTGGCATTGCTCTCACCTGAGATATTTGTTATAAATTTGTAATTTTTAATAAACAAGATTAAATAATTTCCTCCAAATCTGCCATAGACTTAACATTTCGTAGTTAATTATAAGTATGAAGATTTTTAAATAAACATATCAGTTAATTGGAGGCATTTGTTTAATCAACATCTCAAGCAATGCAGTTACTGGAAGTGAAAAAAAGCACAAGAAACGAACAGGATACAGAAAGACAGAAAATGGCAATTGACGCTGCATTTAAACTTTTACAGATTGTAGGTAACAGGGAAGCAATAAACCAGACGCGAGTTCCACTGGCAAGAAGTGCGAGAAAAGAAACTATTAGAATAGTACTTATGATTACATTTGGCTAGTTCAACAATACAATGATAAGACCTAATTGCCAGTCTAGTACTGCGCTTAAATTAGTATGGTTGGGGTAAGAGAAGAGGTCATTTGAAAAACTGCCATGAAAATATTTATTGAAAGGGTGCTACAACACAGTATGTAAATTTGACTGAAATAGAAATACTCTGTCAGAACTAGTAACACGCAATATTTTGCCTTTTGTAAAAGAAACTCGAGATATATAGAAGCAGCTCCATATCATCTATGACAGCAAGATTCAGTAGATGAAAACCCTTTACTCTACAACATCATCTATGTTTGTAATGATTTTATAAAATATTTATGTTATAATTTTCGAATAAATAATTATATTCGCTCTACTCTGTATTGAGCACTTTTTAAGCATAGCAATTGTTGGTTATTGGAATTTATTCGCATACACCAATCCTATACTTATATATATATATATATATATATATATATATATATATATATATATATATATATATATTTGGGCAACAATACCTCTTTTAGAGAGGTTTCTTTGAAGAAGACTGGCAAGATTTTATGATTAAGCCTTTAATTTATATTTATACGAGTGATTTCATTTTTTGAACACACTCTGTAAAACAGAGAAATGACTTATGAAACATGGATAAATACTGTAAGGTTCATCCTTAACAAGGCCCGAGGGCCATTCGAGGTAGAGGGTTGATTTTGGAGGCAAGTTGTGAGTATAGGAGTGGAAGATAACGAGTAACCGTTGCTTTAAACAGGTTAAGAGTGTAGTGATCGGCGAAACATCCTCTTAAGAGTCGGGTACATAGAGCAGTGGTTCACGGAAAGAGGCTGTTAGAGTAGAACTTGTCACCGATGGAAGATAGAGTGAATGTGGGTGGTTTGCTATTTTGTAAGTGGCATGGCCTGTCCTTGCCGTGGTAAGAATTATGTAAAAAATGTAAACCGTCGTAATACTCGCCACATCCCGCCTGTGAGAGATGTTGGAGGGTGTAGAATCACCCTCAAGTGCACGGAGACGCTTCTGGACTCTAATATATATATATATATATATATATATATATATATATATATGTAAGCAAATATATGGATATAGATCCGACAGTATGAAGAAAAATATATACGGAAAAAAACAATTTATTATTTATTATTTGTCATGTTGTATTGATAATGTTATAATTTATGAATATGTCCTGAAGATGGTTTATTAGACCGAAACGTCCGACGTTGACATATTAACATTAAAACAGTATAAATTGTATATAAGGATTTTGTTTGTTTTTTTTCTGTATATTTTTTTCATATATATATATATATATATATATATATATATATATATATATATATATATATAGAGAGAGAGAGAGAGAGAGAGAGAGAGATAGATAGATAGATAGATAGATAGATAGATAGATAGATAGATTATGATGATGTTGATAATCGTTTTCTACGTATGAGTGTAGTCCAGTTCAGTTTTTAATCCTGTACCTGTACCCGTCGCCTTAACTCTCTCGCCATGTTGAATAGCAAAGAAGGAACACAGAATTGAACTGCAGACTATCTACGCAAAAGATTTGCTTAGAGTGGTAAAGTTTTGTGTAGAACCAGCCACACTCACTGGAAGTGCTGATAAGAAGGAGTTGTCGAAAATATTTTCCACGGACACAACGAACAACACCCCCTCATTTTTTATTTTATTATGACGGAGTCATACATCTCCGGTACTACCAGTGCACAGAGTGCAGCTACTCTCGATATATATATATATATATATATATATATATATATATATATATATATATATATATATAAGTGAATTTTATTGAAGTCAACACTTAGAGGCGATAGGCTGTTTCATGCTAGATGCAATCGTGGCTTGACAATAGCGTCTAGCATGAAACAGCCTGTCACTTCTAAGTGTTGACTTCAATGTTCACTTCTATATTTACACACGCTATATCTCTGATATTGAGCACTTTAGCCCATAAATACAGCACACCTTAAGACTATATTTCTTATATATATATATATATATATATATATATATATATATAATTGGAAAGTAAGTAGGCAGATAACAGCCAATACTGAACAAAGTTTAATCTATTTATTTCAGAAGATTATGAGAAGACACTCGAATTTAGAATGACCTCGAAATTATCTTATGTTATGTCATGAAATGGAAATGGGCATCTTTCGATTTTGTATTTCATTTATCGCTTCATATTGTAAAGCCTTTGAAGTGCATACCATATATCTCTCAAGCAATCGGGAGTAAACATCTGTTTACAGGTGCAAGATCGTTTTGACATTAAGAGAAAATAAGATTCGCAAACATCCATTGCTCTTGGCAAACTGTGTGACATTTGAGGTATTAATTCTTCAAGTGTTCATGAGATAAACAAGCTGGCGGATATAAATTGAAAGTGTTACTTTTCTGTCATTATTATTATCACCATGTGGTAGACTTGAGGAAAATATTTGAATACAGGCAGCGATCAAATATCGCCGTTTTAATAGTGCTGTTATTTTATTCTTTAAATAAAGCACGACGGTTACACCTGTTTGAAATTCTCGGTAAACCTGACATTTATGGCAAAGGTATTAAGATACTACGCAATATTTACTGAAACGAAATGCATGCCTATAGAGAAAGTGTTAAAGCAAGTAAACAAAAAATGATCAAATACGCTTTTCCGCAACGTATTTATTGAACATTATTTGGATTATTGTCCTCATCTTTGTCGCCATAATTATTACAACGTTTCGGCCATTGTACAATCCGGCCTTCTTCGGGTGGTTGGAATGTCGAACTGAATCCTTTATTTCGCTCACTGGGGTAGACTGTTCTAGTTCCACGTGCCATGTTTAATGGATGTCAGTTATCAGTTATCTCCTGTTAATTTACCTCTGAAAGTTCTCCACTGCCTTAACCGGGTATTGAACTCACACTCTTTGGGTCCTGTCACTGGATCTAACCAACGCCTTTATCCACTGTACCATGTAATGAAATCGTTACAATGAGTCAATCCTTGGAGAAATATTGTTGTTTGTTTGTTTAGCTGCTTATCAACTCCTTATTTAATGCCGAAATTAAATTTTCTTGGGAGTGTTAGTAATTAACCAGAGTTTAGGGCTTAACTGTTTGCCCATGAATTGGATCCTAACAGGATCTGGGAGGGCCAGAATTAAGAGGTGGTTCGATGCTCCATAAAACCTCCACTCACCCAATCTGAGGCCTTATTGTTTGATGTGGTTTATCGTCATCCCCAGCAGGGTTTAGAAAATTTAAACATTTTGCAGGATTTTATATCGATGATCATCGTGAGAGCAATATATGATACTCAATTCACAATGTGCCAGTGGTGACCAAAATCTCACAGCGAAAGTAGCAAAGAAAGGCTGAAGAGAGGAATAACTGTTAATAATAATAGAGAATATATGGTCGTAAATGGATATAGCAGGCAAATGGATGATCTCCGAATCAGAATTAAAAAAATAACTGAATTTTAACTGTGTAGTGTCGTAACAGACAACAAAAGAGATTCAGAGGCACGTCAACATAACGAATGAGTCCTCTCATAAATTACTTAAAGTCATATGACTTACGAGTATTTCGTTAGAACAAAAAATGCTATGTCATATCTATCATCTTGTATGGCAGTATTTCGTTAGAACAAAAACTGCTATGCCATATCTATCATTTTGTATGGCAGTATTTCGTTAGAACAAAAAATGCTATGTCATATCTATCATCTTGTATGGCAGTGAGCGCTGTGCAGTTTCCTTACACATAAAGTGACTTGAAGCAACAAATGTATGATCCGAAAGACGAATGCTGAGAATACTGCTGACAGAACAGAGAGACTGGGAACAAGGAAGGCATTCATATTAAAATCAATAAAAAAATCAGTGAAAATTTCTGGGAAACATTATGATAGAGGATGGCATTGCAAACCTAAAACGCACAGGTCATATGGATGGAGAAAATCAGTGATTAAATTACCCCATTTGTGATAAGAATGACAGAGTAGGTAGAAGGGAGCTGAAAGTTGTTTAGTCCTACAATGGGCAGGAAATTGTGGGTAGCCAAATTGCTTACGTCCTGAAGGGACACGGATCACAAATTATCACGATCTTAATTTAACTTGTTTTGTAATATTCTAAGGGTAAATTCGCGTTTGATCATAATGAATTCATAGTCATAACATTGGAAGAGATGCTTACTTGCCTTAAGGCTAATTCAATAAGATTCCCGAAAATGATTACTTCTGTCAAATTACAGTTGTGCAATTGTTGCATTGTTAGCAAAATATGAAGACAGGAAGAATTAGCAATTTTCTCATCACCTGACAAATAAACATATGGTTATTTGTTTAAAGTACTTTTGGGTTGTTTAATTGGTTCCACATATTTCTCCGATAATTAAGACAAACATTATTTTGAAGAGGTTCATCTCATCAGATACAGAAACTTAACCCAGGTAATGATGGAGTGCTTGACAGAAAAGAACATTTCCAGTTTTAATTTCCCTGCCATATCTATTGCTGTATAATTGTATAGTAACACCTTAATACCCGGGCGTAAAGGAATAACTAGAAGATATGATTGCATTGTTCTCAAAGATATTTTTATACCGTTAAGTCATAAAAGAATTGTATACATATATATTTATAACTATCGCTATTTGTTCCACATAGATGAATTATAACATATTAATTCAACAAGCAGCATGAAAGGGCACAAAGCGAGACAATTTTACTTGTTACATTTTCCGAAGGAATATGTGGCCGACCGGTGGCGTCGTCTATGTTTCTAGTGAAACCATGTTTGGCCAAGCGCTGTGGGCTTTGTGACGTCTGATTTCTCTGCGGTTTACATCGCACTTTGCGAGACCAAACACATCTTTCCTATCCGCGTGCTAAATATCAAGTGGAGATCGTCACTGAACGAACAAACCTCACTTACAGCATCCCTCCATCACCGTCCTAAATTCGTCTCACCCATTCCTCTTGAATAGATTGCTTCCTGATAATTAAAATAAAAAAAACAATGAATCATACTTCAGTGAAAACCGAGTTCTTTTTTCTCAAAGACACATAAAACAGTTAATTCAATTATTTATTGATTATGGTGAGGTTTTTATCTTAACACAGTAAGACGTAAGTTTAAATATGAAATATATATATATATATATATATATGTCAATGAATATCATAAGCAGTAGACAAGGTTTGGGAGAGGATTGTAACATAGATGAAATCAATCAACACATACACATACGTTAAATGTACCTAACTATATTAAAACTTACACCAAATGGATTTCAGATTGTTATAATTTTATAAGTCATATAATGCTCTTCAATTTTACTACAAAGTATATAAGAAACTCTTTAAAAATACCGAGTATATAAAACAAACATCAACAAATATAAACAGGTTGGATATAAGTATTATATAAATAATCTGTTTATAAATTCATTTGCCATTTGGTATTTATCATTTATTTATTCACAGTTAGAGACACATCATGTTGATACACTAGTTACCGTAAGACCACCGAAGTTAAGCAACGTTAAGCCTGCTGAGTGCCTAGATTGGTGACCGCTTAAGAATATTAGGTGCTGTTAGCTAGCATGTGCGAGTGGTATAATGGATAAGGCTCGGGATTATTAACCGGAAAGTCGAATTCCAATTCTTCTTGGGTTTCATTTACACGCAAATAGTCATTAGAAAGGTAAAAATCCACCACTTCTCCCCCAGCTATGAGTTAATTAGTAAGACTTGTTTCACTAAATCTTTATTATCTCCCCCAAAAATGAAATTCTTGCAATCTAGAAATACATTCTGGCTTTAAATAACCAGCAATGATTCGATAAACTGTAGAAAACGAATTAATCTAATCATTTATTTATGGATTTCTTGTAACACACCTTTTTAAAAACATTGCAATCACATAATATTTCCATCCGATCAACTTGTAGTTTCCTTGTCTCCTCATGTTTTGTGTATATCTTGGTTTTCTCTATTCCAATAATTTACGAAAAAAACAAATCAGATTCCTTTTCTTACAAACCTAGGATTTTTCAGTTCCTACCTATCTTTGCAGTTAGAACTTATCTATCCCTCTTATATTTTTTATAATAATAATAAGTTAAGTGCTATGCGTGATACATGCTTAGGCGATCATGTATCTTTCGATACATGACTGACGAGGCAGATTTTTTCCCGCACTATGTTGCCATTACTTTCTGCGGTAGTCCAGTTACCATCCAAGGCTATAGAACCCAGTCTGTCCTGCTATTTATCCATAGCTGGGGGTAGAAGAAGAAGATTCATACCTTCCTCTATGGTATTAGCTTTTAAATGAATATAATGGATTCGACTGGATTTCGATAAAAAAAATCTAGTTAGGGGTCTCTAGCATAGAAAGCCCTAATACATTTTTTCTAAAATGCATACTTGCTTTAAAATAAAAATATTATAATAATAAGTAAAGCAATTCATGAAAATAAATTGATAGATCAATTAAACCAAATGCAAAAATAAATCCTTATTTTTATGCATCACAAAACTGATTTAACACTCATTCCTATATTATTCAAAGAGTTTATGGAATAATTCCCATTATTAATGAAACAGTTGATGAAAATAAATTGTTTTATAAATTATTATCAAATGCAAAACTATCCTTACTTTTATGGATAATAAAAATGTTGATATTTACTTGTAACTTTTCATCACAACGAAGCAAACCCTGGGCTTTAACCTGTCTTCGATTGATGTGTCTTCTCTCAAAGATGCTCATAGACCTGAACGTCTAAACTCTATTCAGACCTCAGGTG
The DNA here is from genome assembly GCA_903632075.3 of Acanthosepion pharaonis. Classification (NCBI taxonomy): domain Eukaryota; kingdom Metazoa; phylum Mollusca; class Cephalopoda; order Sepiida; family Sepiidae; genus Acanthosepion; species Acanthosepion pharaonis. Next base: position 3,825,776 of record CAHIKZ030003325.1, read on the forward strand.
AAAGTGATATATCCGATCTATTGTTAAAATGCTGGAAAAATTCTCGATTCCTTGTACCAGTCCAGGACATAACTCGCCACCCATGCTATGCTACATTACAAAAACCAGATTACATTAAAACGTAATATTGTTACTATATCTTGGCTGCAGCCGTACAGTCCTCACTTACCTAACTTGAAAGGGTTCAAAAACGTCAACGCCGCTGTCTGGGTGATGGATTAGTTTCCACATTACTACACATTTCCAACAGATGAAACGTCACGAGTCTCTCTCTGCTGTAATGATATGTCCATGGCATACAATCTTACGAACCACATCCCTCGACCGAGGATTACAACTGGGACCCGCTATGTCACATACACAAGTGTGAACCATCCTCATTCCTTTCTTATCCCATTAGTAAAAAGTAAATTACTTTCTCACAGCTTCATTCCAAGAACAGACTCTTGGTTGTGTGTTTTCCCAATCACTGTAATCTTCACCACTTCAAGCCGAAGGTTAACTGATATCTTTTCTGTATAACAGCATAAACTTCAGTGATTGTTATTCTTACGCTTCTACAACACCACAGAGTAAACTTCTACATTGTTTGATCATTGAGCCTTGTATTAGGTGAATATTATTGTCATAAAATATCCGTTCTCAACCAGGTTAAATTTCTTGAACTAGAGTAAAATTGATTTTCTTGTTTCCTTTTATGTTTTCTGTCTTTGATTAGTTAGAAAAATCGTTTCAATGAAGAATTATGAACTACATTCAAGATTCATTTTATTCAACAAATATTTTAAATACTTTTAATCAATTTAAGATCCAAACAAACATTTTTTTAAACTTTCAGTTGCAGCTATTCTATGATTAACAATATCAAGCAACGAGTTATTAATTTTTTTTTTGTTGTTGTTTTTCTTTTGTTTGTTTTTCGGAACCATTTTGATTATTAAAAGTGTTCCATTTGTTATTTGAGATATTTATAAGGGTAACTTTCTAACTTTAAGTATTAACATTATTAAGATTTATTTTATATTTAAATTGTCGCGTATCCCAGGAAAATATTTGTGGATATTCCTTTTCTTTAATTACCAATATTCCTCGTTCAATATAATTGCACTTCTGAATACATGGGAAAAGCAGGAAGCTCTAATATAAATTCGCTTTTAAGAAAGTGGCAATGATTGTCTCTGGAAGGGCTGCTCTTACTATAAACACACTGAAATAAATGCTCAGTAGAAGTACTGAAAGAATATCAAAGGAGAAAATAACTTTAGTGAAAGGTCCCGCAGTAGAACGCCTGCTACTGTTGGGCATGAGTCCAAATAGGTTAATATTCTCATTAAAATTTGACAGAACCATCGATATTTCAAAACTCTGTGAATACTTCAGATGATTACTGCAGTAACTTGTCTCCTCAATGATCTACACAGATCCACCTGCTAAAAAACAAAAACAAGGAAAAGCACGGGACAGAGACAGTCGTATTGTTCTTATATGGCGATCTGGGAGATTCGTCCCTAGGGATCCATAACATTGACACCCAGAGAACAGTCGTTCTATAGTGACGATTGGATAAAAGAGATAACTTGCAGATGTCTAAGAAAGCAACCAGCTTCAAAAATGAAATTATCAAATAATATGTAATCCAAATATATTGATAACTAGATTCGAAATCATGCGACTATTCAATTTGGTATTATTTGTGTGATTCTATGTTGGAAACTCACGTAAAAAATTAAAAACATTTATTTCAACACTTTCTTGTATTTTTCTGAATAATTTCAGGGCCCTTTAAATTTCGCATAAAAGATTTTATTTTAATTCTTCTCATTTCAATCAAACGTGTGAATCAATAATCTGTTGTCTAAAACTAATAAAGAACATTTTATTTAATAACAATTATTCATTTTTCGACAAACCCCACTTCATTATTTAGGTTTATATGTGGACTAGTATCATCAAGTTTCACTATTACAATATTCTGGCTGTTTTTCGAGCCGGTCTTCAGCAATTGCTTGTCGATCATGGTAACCATCAGGGAATGTCGAACTGAATCATTTATTTAAACTCCGCTGTAGATTGTTCTAGTTTCAGTGACAATATCTACACCTTTGTGCAAATTCATTGAAATAAAACGAAAAATTCCATTATTATTTACTTTTTCTTTCGTATTTTTCCAATGAAACATGATCCAGGGCACATTTATTCCACGGAGTCTTTCCTTACAGATTGACTTCAGATTCCCGATTAGATTTATATCAGGAAAATTTCCGAGACACTCTATAGTACTTTGATTTGACCACTGATAAGGTTTGCCAGTGTCTTCCTACAGCGTTACAATTTTCGTACGCTTCCTAGGAGCAACGTCTAATGCACACTATGATCGTAAGACAACTAATCGACTGTCGAGACAATAGTATTTGGGTGTGAGAAAATATGATGCAGTCACGGATGACGCAATATTTGAAAGGCCAAACAAATTTCATCATACACCCCAAAAATATTAATATTACTGCACACCACTGGAAATGAACCCATATTTGGGAAAAATACATAATACATATCGATTACACCCTATCTAAAACTGACCGTAAGGTGAAAGAAAGGAAACTAAATTGGCTGTTTCAATTAATTTGCTGGTTTTTGCTCCATTCTAATTAAACGTTTTTTCTAATCGAGCAGCTGCTAGTCAATTAAGACCTTCATCATGTTACTAGCTTATTTTCCAAATTCACTTTCATTCATATCGCACATCTCATTCATCATTAGCATTATGTTAACAATATCGGGTTACTTGAGTGTGTTTCGATACTTGTATTTTTAACTTTGGAATTAACAATAAACTGGCAAATATTAATATTTGCATTTGTACCGATTTGATATAATTGGATGTGGGATGTTAATATTTGTTAAAACTGGTAGCGTACAGTACAATCATTAGAACTCACGTAAAAGAACCATATAAAAAAAACCCCTAAAGAAAACAATATACTCTCCTATCAACATTTTCACAGTATACAACTTGGTTTTATCGAACTTTGGTTGAATCGACAGCGTGTCGATAAGACGTTTTATCTGTAAATAGAATTAACTTTATTTCTTCCTGGATTGTACTTTCAGATATTCCATTTACCTTTTCCCTTTATTTTATAAGCTATGAGACTGTGAAAGCGTAGAATCAGGCAAGATATTAAGAAAAAGAATAATCAATATTGGCAGCGAAGAATGTTTAATCCTGACGTCCCCGTACCTGCCTGAAAATGAAGAAAGGAGAAAGATTTTGCATGTCATATAATCTGACTTGACGTTACACCTGCAGATAAGACCATAAAATGAAACCCAAGTTCACAACATTAGGAGGCCAAAGCCTGCAACTACGCGTATAGATACGAACATTAAATTCTTCACTACGAGATCTTCAAAGTGGATGACTTCTCCCTGGTTTTATGACTTTGGAAAACCGACATATATAAAGGCCTTCTGTTGAAACTTTAGCAAATCATCATAAAAGGGGGCGGCGACCAAAGAGAGAGGTGGCAAGTACAACTGTCTAATATTCGGATTTGTAAGTAAAAAGACAAAAGTCGGAATTATCTTTTGCACTGAAGACAAAATGACGATGAAACATGATATGGTCCAATACAAGAGCCGATTTTTGCTTTTAATAAAGAAAATTCTAAAAGTATACTTTAAAGTTTTACATAGACAAATCAATACTTTTCTGAACAAAACACTACTTTCATTTAAATCTATAATCTTTGTTTTATTTTATTTTATCCTAATCTCATTCATCATACGAAATGAAAGGGACTTTTTCTAGTGGTCGAGATAACGGTATCATTCAATCCAGCGCCAAAGATTGCAGTTCGAATGTATATAAGAGCCAATATTTCAAATGCTGTGTTTAATGACCAGCAAGTCTTCCTGATTTCAAATTACTAAGTAGTATAATCTTACCAGGTTTCTTTTGGTATTCTTCCGCACTATGCTCACTTTGATAGCAATGTAATTAGACAAAAGAAAAGATTCTGCTTATATCTGCTAGGATTCGTTGTAAACAAAGTTGTTTCGTACATGGATGCATATAAAACTCGCCAATAATTGTACAGGTCTGAGTGAATTCTGTCAAGATTATACATAATAATTTAAACTACAAAAATTTGTCTTAATATTTGCACAATGAAGGTGAAGAAAATAGAAAACTCTTCATAATTCTATCGAACGTTTATGATGGCGCAGAAGAAAATATTTCAAAATTCTGCCCCGACCGGAACTGCAATAAGAATCACTTAAATTCACAAAGCCGAGAGATCGTCAATATTGACACCATGTGTGAGGGACATTTTCTCATCATTTATTCGCAGTCGCGGGGGTATCAAAGAATAAGCAATTTAGAAAAAGTATTAAGGGATACTTCACAGTTACACAGTGGTAGCAAATCAGCGAAATTAGGAGTTTTTTGTAATAAACAGTTCACGTATATATTGACATTCGATGCGTATTTATTCAAAAATTGCTATTTTTATAATGTTTAAAAAAACATTTAATAATCATTATTTGGCATAATCGTTGAATTCAACATGAAGTAAACAGGTGAATTAAACGATTTTTACATTAAAACAAAATTATATTACGCACAACGATATTTGAATAAAAATGATATGTAAAATTTGGGATATTTTCTTTAATAATTATTTTGTCATATATTTTTTACTATCGAGTATCATAATGTTTTACTGTTGGACACTATTTTTTAAACTATTATAAATCTCGCTGATTGAATTTTACTAATATTACTAATCTGACACTAAACAAAGAAAATAATTCATTATTCAATCATGTATATCTTATCTTTCCCAGAGATAAATCTGAATAATATAATATATTGAAACGTAAAAAAAGAACACCATGCAAAAAATAAAAATATATATATATATATACAATGATGTCGACGTAAAAATGAATATTTGATAAATACAGCCTTACTCTGGGCACACAGTTGCTGCATTACGTGTGATGCAACTACAAACATAAGGATGAACTTGCAGGCCTCATGACTAGAAGATGCATCTACACAGAAAAACGACACTCTATCACGGGGCAGGTAATAATCTGAATTTGACATTTTCTCACGAAATGCCCTCTATATTTGAGACATAAATTTTATGTAATGTCAATACAGATACAAAATCTGTCTGAAAAGTAATGGAACTGTTGTCACAAATACTGAATTTCGATTCTAAAAAAAAAAACAAATACATGATTTCTCCTTCAAACAAACCCACTTCGAGATTAATGTATTTCCCAATGCTGGAGGGATTCTTTTTGGAAGCATCTTATATCCATTGTTATGGCCTTCTTCATAGCCTCCACAACTTGAAAACGGGTCCCCTTGATAATCTCTTTGATGATCCTCTTGAGCTTGTGGAAAAGAAAAATGAAACATGGAACACAATCAGGTGAATAGGGAGTTTGTTCCCGTATGGTTACTTTCTTCTCGGCCAGAAGCTGCCGGATGCTTAAGGCGTTGTGAGAAATTCCATTTGTGATCTGGGTAAGAGTATACTTCGATATTTTGTGGACAACTATGGATATGTTACAACGGTATATTAGAGCAATTCCAAAATGCTTGATGACTAGAACCTGGCAGTTGATCACTCCACTGGCTCGCTCTAAAAACTCAATGGGGAAAAATGGCTGGTCATATTCAATATCACAATAAATCCGTGGTACTCTTTTTCTCACTGATGGCGCCCAAATGACCCTACTATACTGTGCTGTCGACAAAATAAAAAACAACACACATGCACGAAATTAAGAATATAAATGTGGATAATGTCTATGTATAAATGCATACGTGCGGGCTTATATGTCTTTATGAAACTAATTTGCTTTTAGCGACCATCTGTATTTTCTCAATTATAATAAAAACCAGTTTTAAATCGATTAATCTATATATAGAAACGCAAAAGAAAACATTCAGTAATAGATAGCTACACATAGATTTTGCCTTACCCGTTGCACCCCTGATGGTGATCTCAGAAACAGATGGAAAGTACTTGGGAAATAAACAGTGCATTTTTTGCTTCATTCAACTGTAATATACGGAAACATATTGGAGAATATGAAAGGATTATGCTGAAAATAAGCATACATCTTTTAGTAATTTATTCAATCACACACACACACACACACACACACACACACACACACACACACACACACACATATATATATATATATATATATATATAATATATATATATATATATATATATATATATATATATGCAGTTAATAGGTTCATTGTGAAATTCACCTGGTACACTTCTAGCGGTTGATTACTTGTTCTACGCGCCGCTGGTGAATCTTATATGTGTTGTTCATGATCTAAGTATTATCGTTCATCACCAACTTTCATGTGATTATTCTACTCAGCAACCTTCCCTAGGCTATAACACACACACACACACACACACACACACACACACACACACACATATATATATATATATATATATATATATATATATATATATATATATATATATATGTATGTATGTATGTATGTAGAGAGTAATGGACTGATGGCTTGGAGATATGATTTCGAATAGCAGTCGTGTTCATTAAATTCACTTATATGCTAATACTCTTGGGAAAGTTATGAATACAAATAATCTCTCCCCAACTATAGACAAACAAAAAAATTCAGTAATGGACGGGTACAAATAATTTTTGCCTTACCAGTTGCACCTCTTACGATTATCTAAGATGGAGATGGAAAGTACTTGGGAAATAAAAGTGATTCTCACTGCTACAGTGCATTTCTTGCCTTATTTAATTGTAATATACGAGAAAATATTCAATAATATGAAAGGATTATGATCAAAATCAGCAGGCATAATGTTTGTAATTTATTCAATCAGTCATGCTTAAAATCCATATATATATATATATATATATGTGTGTGTGTGTGTGTGTGTGTGTGTGTAAATATGTGTGCGTGTCTGTGTGTTAATGTGCGTGAGTGAATCAGTGATTGATTCAGTTTATGAAGAAACTGATCTATATAAAATAAAGCTGCATTTATAATCCATATTAATAATAACATAACGCAAGGTAAAGAATACTGTTTATTGTTTTGTTTTTTGTTTTTTCATTAAAGCCTGTTCATCCATCATCCTTACTGCAGATCTATTTCAAAGTGTCATCCCTCCCGACAAATCTCGGCGGAATAATGTTTGACTGGTGCTTGAGAAGTCTTGTCATCATGTTAAACAAATGGCGTGTGATCACAGCTTTCATGCTGTGAAAACTGTCCCAGATTTGCAAGTAAGAGTGTGTTACTTCAATTTCTAATTTGATCATCTTCAGTCTTAATGCCTTCTGTGAATCGCAGTAACGAGACAAACGAAAATATTTACAATATGTGTAAGCAAGTTATTATAATATGCAATATTATAGAACTAATATATGGTATCACTGTCAAAGAGATCATATTAACGCTCAAAATATTTGAGAAACTGTTCATCAGTTTTGTGATTAATTCTCCTTCAACAAGGAAATTCCTCCAAACAAAATATTTGTACTCATCTGTCCAGATCTTGGGAAAGTAGGATGTATTCACGTATTGTATATATATTTGAAACACTCAAATCACAACTGCATTATAGGCACTACAGATATTGATGGCGAATGTCTCATTCGCCATCAATATGTAGATATATATCAAGGGTGTCCCTGAATTAACTACTTATTCCAATGAAATCTGGCAAATTCATAGAAAAAGAACTGTCACCGTTTTAATTTTATTACTTAATTATTGTAAAAAACAAATAGATTTATAAATCTTACGTCAAGAATTATTGAAAACTTTCAACCTGTGCTTCCTCTGCATACCTGAAAAAATTGTAAATCTATCCAGCGAATCTACAAATAGTCATTTTTTGTGCATTCATTAGCAATAGGCTGCTGAAAGAGAATGAAAATAAAATTGAAAAAAAATTATAAATTATAATTTTATAAACAAAATTAGAAATTTATACACTTTTAACACATATTAAGCGTGATGAACATGAATATATGAGAGATTTTTAAAGATTAATTTATTTCAATTCACTGAAATAAACAGTTAAATCTGGGACAACCAATATATATATATATATATATATATGCTAGCCGAATTAACCGCGCTATGTTGCGTGTCACACATTTTTTGTAATAAAAGGATGATTGATTTTAAATCATTGCTATAATTTGGGGGAAAAATGATGCATTTCACTAATACTTAAGAATTTTGCTGATGTGACCTCTATCTTCTGATTTTCTCCTTCTATATTTAGATAGGAGTCTTTCCTTTGTTCAAATTTAAATTTATTTTAAATCAAAGGGAACAATATTTCAGTATGGTGGTGCAAAAACAGCTTGATCTGACCCCTTTGTAATGGATTTTATGCAATACTTGACTGAATGAATTGATGAGCAGAATTCAACAGTGATATGACAGTTGAATTATCGCAACAAATATGCATTGTAAGCTACTACCAAATGATTCGTTATTTCTTGCACAACTTGATGTCCATATTGTCTCATTTTGATCTTTCTGATGTGACCTCCATCTTCTGAATTTCCTTTCTATATGTTGGATAGTAGTCATTTCATTGTTTCAATGTAAATTCAATTAAATCAATAAACCCCCATGTACCCCTTTTGATCCAAATGAAATATACTTATCCAAGTACCTTAGGAACTATATCCTTGTTCAAATTTAAATTTCATTTCTATCAAAGGGAAAAAAAAATTCGGTGGAGGGGTTAGACTCCTTTGACCAAAATGAAATATACGTATCCAAGTACCCTGTGCAAACTAGTTCCAGAATATATATGGTTATGGGTGTATATTTCTTAAAACACAAGGACGAATTTGATAATAAAAACAGAACGACAAATACTACAACCTTATATATATATGTCTATATAAATATATATGTAGTGTATTGGGGCAGCAGATCCTTATTTAAAGATATAAAAGAAAATGAATGTCTATTTTGTCTGAACGTCACCGTTATAAAGTTCGTATCTTTGCTTTAATTTCGTGTGAAAATAAAGACAAAAATTGTCCAACATTCGAATATTTTTTTATTAACATGATGTTTGATCTAAGGTTTCGGCTGACATGAGACATCTTCAGAGTGGTTATACGGGAATTTAAACAAACACATTCACCAAGAAAGATGATATTTTGTTATGTTAAAATAGAAGATTGCTAAATTAAAGCAAACATACGAACTTTAGAACGGATCATGATCAGACATAATAGACATTCATTTATTATGCACTACTGGTAAAAAACGTCGCTCGTCTTCTCAAACGTATTTATCTACTAAAATTAAACGTTCAAATACACACTCACACGCATGTGTGTGTGAGTGTGTCTGGAAACCATATTTTACGTTATCTACAGCATTTTTTAAAAATTTAGCCATTTTTCAAAATGGTTGTTTGTTTATAAATAATGCTCCATAAATCTAATGTTCTTATAAATTTTTTCAAAATGAATGCGTCAGCAAACCGACAATTCAAAAATAATTCATTCGATTCGTTCCTTAATCATTTACCGTTCTTAAATTTTATAATTTTATCTTCTCCTTGCATAGACTACAGTTTCTCTCTAATTTTCTCATCAATATTTTCATCAGAGACAATTCTACTAACGTTGGTTGGTTGAATGATTTCGTTTAGCGACATATCAACTTCTGTGGGTTATTTAATGTTGAAATCTTAAAAGTTTGGAACACAATTTTATGGCTTCAACTAAATATATTTTGAGCGTAATTCTATGCCTTCAACAACAGATAAAAAGTATTGTTGATAATTTTGCTATACAATTATTGCTTTTAATTCTACAATAAAATGTATTGCTGATCATCTTACTTTTTAAAAAATGTCTTATTGGTAAATATATTATAAATATGTATTGATAGTACTTTCCCAATAAAAATATTGCTGATATTCTTACTATAAAATGTGCCTTTATATTTTCATAGTGATTTATTTTCCTTGGGGGTTCAATATTTGCCCATAGCTGGGATCTGAGAACCTGAGAACAATAGCAAATAAGACGTGGTTTCAAGCTCCTCACTTCCTCCAATCTCCTGATCAGAGGTTTTGCTTCCATTCTGTTAACGTAAGAAATTATATATATATATATATATATATATATATATATATATATATATATATATATATATATATATATATATATATATATATATATATATATATATATATATATATATATATATATATATATATATGCAGTTAATAGGTTCATTGTGAAATTCACCTGGTACACTTCTAGCGGTTGATTACTTGTTCTACGCGCCGCTGGTGAATCTTATATGTGTTGTTCATGATCAAAGTATTATCGTTCATCACCAACTTTCATGTGATTATTCTACTCAGCAACCTTCCCTAGGCTATAACACACACACACACACACACACACACACACACACACACACATATATATATATATATATATATATATATATATATATATATATATATATATATATGTATGTATGTATGTATGTAGAGAGTAATGGACTGATGGCTTGAGATATGATTTGAATAGCAGTCGTGTTCATTAAATTCACTTATATGCTAATACTCTTGGGAAAGTTATGAATACAAATAATCTCTCCCCAACTATAGACAAACAAAAAAATTCAGTAATGGACGGGTACAAATAATTTTGCCTTACCAGTTGCACCTCTTACGATTATCTAAGATGGAGATGGAAAGTACTTGGGGAAATAAAAGTGATTCTCACTGCTACAGTGCATTTCTTGCCTTATTTAATTGTAATATACGAGAAAATATTCAATAATATGAAAGGATTATGATCAAAATCAGCAGGCATAATGTTTGTAATTTATTCAATCAGTCATGCTTAAAATCCATATATATATATATATATATATATGTGTGTGTGTGTGTGTGTGTGTAAAATATGTGCGTGTCTGTGTGTTAATGTGCGTGAGTGAATCAGTGATTGATTCAGTTTATGAAGAAACTGATCTATATAAAATAAAGCTGCATTTATAATCCATATTAATAATAACATAACGCAAGGTAAAGAATACTGTTTATTGTTTTGTTTTTTGTTTTTTCATTAAAGCCTGTTCATCCATCATCCTTACTGCAGATCTATTTCAAAGTGTCATCCCTCCCGACAAATCTCGGCGGAATAATGTTTGACTGGTGCTTGAGAAGTCTTGTCATCATGTTAAACAAATGGCGTGTGATCACAGCTTTCATGCTGTGAAAACTGTCCCAGATTTGCAAGTAAGAGTGTGTTACTTCAATTTCTAATTCTGATCATCTTCAGTCTTAATGCCTTCTGTGAATCGCAGTAACGAGACAAACGAAAATATTTACAATATGTGTAAGCAAGTTATTATAATATGCAATATTATAGAACTAATATATGGTATCACTGTCAAAGAGATCATATTAACGCTCAAAATATTTGAGAAACTGTTCATCAGTTTTGTGATTAATTCTCCTTCCAACAAGGAAATTCCTCCAAACAAAATATTTGTACTCATCTGTCCAGATCTTGGGAAAGTAGGATGTATTCACGTATTGTATATATATTTGAAACACTCAAATCACAACTGCACATAAAACACTACATATTGATGGCGAATGTCTCATTCGCCATCAATATGTAGATATATGTAGGGTGTCCCTGAATTAACTACTTATTCCAATGAAATCTGGCAAATTCATAGAAAAAGAACTGTCACCGTTTTAATTTTATTACTTAATTATTGTAAAAAAACAAATAGATTTATAAATCTTACGTCAAGAATTATTGAAAACTTTCAACCTGTGCTTCCTCTGCATACCTGAAAATTGTAAATCTATCCAGCGAATCTACAAATAGTCATTTTTTGTGCATTCATTAGCAATAGGCTGCTGAAAGAGAATGAAAATAAAATTGAAAAAAAAAATTATAAATTATAATTTTATAAACAAAATTAGAAATTTATACACTTTTAACACATATTAAGCGTGATGAACATGAATATATGAGAGATTTTTAAAGATTAATTTATTTCAATTCACTGAAATAAACAGTTAAATCTGGGACAACCAATATATATATATATATATATATATATGCTAGCCGAATTACCTGCGCTATGTTGCGTGTCACACATTTTTGTAATAAAAGGATGATTGATTTTAAATCATTGCTATAATTTGGGGGAAAAATGATGCATTTCACTAATACTTAAGAATTTTGCTGATGTGACCTCTATCTTCTGATTTTCTCCTTCTATATTTAGATAGAGTCTTTCCTTTGTTCAAATTTAAATTTATTTTAAATCAAAGGGAACAATATTTCAGTATGGTGGTGCAAAACAGCTTGATCTGACCCCTTTGTAATGGATTTTATGCAATACTTGACTGAATGAATTGATGAGCAGAATTCAACAGTGATATGACAGTTGAATTATCGCAACAAATATGCATTGTAAGCTACTACCAAATGATTCGTTATTTCTTGCACAACTTGATGTCCATATTGTCTCATTTTGATCTTTCTGATGTGACCTCCATCTTCTGAATTTCCCTTTCTATATGTTGGATAGTAGTCATTTCATTGTTTCAATGTAAATTCAATTAAATCAATAAAACCCCCATGTACCCCTTTTGATCCAAATGAAATATACTTATCCAAGTACCTTAGGAACTATATCCTTGTTCAAATTTAAATTTCATTTCTATCAAAGGGAAAAAAAAATTCGGTGGAGGGGTTAGACTCCTTTGACCAAAATGAAATATACGTATCCAAGTACCCTGTGCAAACTAGTTCCAGAATATATATGGTTATGGGTGTATATTTCTTAAAACACAAGGACGAATTTGATAATAAAAACAGAACGACAAATACTACAACCTTATATATATATGTCTATAAATATATATGTAGTGTATTGGGGCAGCAGATCCTTATTTAAAGATATAAAAGAAAATGAATGTCTATTTTGTCTGAACGTCACCGTTATAAAGTTCGTATCTTTGCTTTAATTTCGTGTGAAAATAAAGACAAAAATTGTCCAACATTCGAATATTTTTTTATTAACATGATGTTTGATCTAAGGTTTTTGACATGAGACATCTTCAGAGTGGTTATATGGGAATTTAAACAAACACATTCACCAAGAAAGATGATATTTTGTTATGTTAAAATAGAAGATTGCTAAATTAAAGCAAACATACGAACTTTAGAACGGATCATGATCAGACATAATAGACATTCATTTATTATGCACTACTGGTAAAAAACGTCGCTCGTCTTCTCAAACGTATTTATCTACTAAAATTAAACGTTCAAATACACACTCACACGCATGTGTGTGTGAGTGTGTCTGGAAACCATATTTTACGTTATCTACAGCATTTTTTAAAATTTAGCCATTTTTCAAAATGGTTGTTTGTTTATAAATAATGCTCCATAAATCTAATGTTCTTATAAATTTTTCAAAATGAATGCGTCAGCAAACCGACAATTCAAAATAATTCATTCGATTCGTTCCTTAATCATTTACCGTTCTTAAATTTTATAATTTTATCTTCTCCTTGCATAGACTACAGTTTCTCTCTAATTTTCTCATCAATATTTTCATCAGAGACAATTCTACTAACGTTGGTTGGTTGAATGATTTCGTTTAGCGACATATCAACTTCTGTGGGTTATTTAATGTTGAAATCTTAAAAGTTTGGAACACAATTTTATGGCTTCAACTAAATATATTTTGAGCGTAATTCTATGCCTTCAACAACAGATAAAAAGTATTGTTGATAATTTTGCTATACAATTATTGCTTTTAATTCTACAATAAAATGTATTGCTGATCATCTTACTTTAAAAATGTCTTATTGGTAAATATATTATAAATATGTATTGATAGTACTTTCCCAATAAAAATATTGCTGATATTCTTACTATAAAAATGTGCCTTTATATTTTCATAGTGATTTATTTTCCTTGGGGGTTCAATATTTGCCCATAGCTGGGATCTGAGAACCTGAGAACAATAGCAAATAAGACGTGGTTTCAAGCTCCTCACTTCCTCCAATCTCCCGATCAGAGGTTTTGCTTCCATTCTGTTAACGTAAGAAATTATATATATATATATATATATATATATATATATATATATATATATATATATATATATATATATAGTTTATTATGCAAAACTAGGTAATCCGTATGGGTAGACCCAAGGAGGATGATATCCAGAGAGCTCAATGTAAATTCAGAGCAAATATGTTTGAACCTTAAAAGTGACCTTAAAGTGGTCTGTTTTTATTCATATATACATATATATATATATATATATAATATTAGTGGTCAATATATATATATATATATATATATATATATATATATATATATATATATATATATATTCCCAAGAAGAGAGAACCCAGGTAGAACTCAATGTCCAGGACAGAGCAAGATTATAATATAAAAGGCTCAAACACTAATATTCCATGGTTATAGCTTTTATATGATATATATATATATATATGTGTGTGTGTGTGTGTGTGTGTGTGTGTGTGTGGGTGTTTGTGTGGGTGTAAGAGAGAGAGAGAGAAAGAGAAAGATAGAGGCAGAAAGAGGAGATAAGGTGGTGTAAATTTTGCTGTAATATTTATTCATTGGATTCACATCTAACAAGTGTTGTGCCGCAAAGTATTCGGGATCTTCACTTATTCTTCAGTTTTACACATCGAGAACTGCACAAGAAAACAAAAACAAAACGCGTGTGTGTTTTTAGTCTATGTGCCTTGTGTGTTTTGTGTGTTTGTGTTTGTGTTGAGCGCTTATGCATGTATACACACACACACACACACACATATATATATATATATATATATATATATATATATATATATATATATATATATATAAGGCGAATCTAGCAGCAAGTAGAAGTCACTGGGTGTAAAGATAAATTAGCGGGGTGAATCGCCGTTGATTTCCAAAGTTACAAGATATTTGGACTCGAGAGTGTCAGCATACTGACATTCGCCTCTCAAGCACCTGATGATTCGGCCAGAATTTTTCAGGCGGCAAACCTCAAAACTCTTCTCTGCTAAACTTCATCAAAATTTGACCAACTCCCGCTGCAGGCAAGAAGCATCACATCGGAGCTGTCCAGCGCAAACGGCTTTGAAGAACTAATCAAAGAGAAACGAGAGTTGCATGTACGTCTCTATTTAACCATATAAACATATATGACCTGTATATGTTTCTATGCATTAATTCATAGGATTGCAATATATGTATTATAAACACACAAACATACACATATATATATATACATATATATATATACACATATATATATGTGTGTGTACATTTATATATATATTTATATATTATATATATATATGTATATTCATTTGTATGCATATTAATATGATGTACATACATATATGCGTACGTATGTATGTCTATGTTCCCAATAATAGCATAATGTGCCTTTACCTTGAAATAACATTTTGCGATAAAGAAATGCCGCATAGAATATACACATATAAGTAATTATCTACACAGAAACAGCTTTATATATATATATATATATATATATATATATATATATATATATATATATATATATATATATGCACTAACATTTACTAGATTTTATCAGTAAAATATATCATTCGCACAGACATGTATACTCTCATAAACGCAATCAAACACATACATTAATGGACACGTATATCCTACAGTCACCAGATAAATGGAGTTCCAGGTATCGGGTGGTGTCTTTGATAAACCATATATAAAAATAATATTGCATCCTCTTTTCTACATCAAAAAGTTGTCACAAAACATTTAAATTATCTATACCTGGGCAAAAAAATGTGCCCAACTTCATTATATTTTTAATTAAGAAATGACAAATGCCTGGCCGAAAATGTCTATTTTTAACTTTTGTCTGCTGATCTAATAATATACAATTATTATTATTATTATTATTATTATTATAATTATTATTATTGTTGTTGTTGTTGTTGTTGTTGTTTTGTTGCTGCTGCTGCTGCTGCTGTTGTTGTTGTTGTTGTTGTTGTTTTTTTTTTTTTTTTTTTTATCTCCTTTGATTTCTAGTCTGTACGCATTTCTTTCCAGCTCCCGCCCAGAGACCTAATGTCAGAAATGGCATCATGACATTTCTACTGGACAATTAAAGAAAAAATGACAACACACATATTTTACATAGATAAAGCTCTTCGTAAAGGGTGGGCTGTACTCATGAGGACATTTTTGTATCTCTTTAAGGGTTTCCAGGAATCTTTCCAACCAATCTGAGGGCTCCAAATACAAAAGGGATTGTTGATGTCACCGTGTCTGGGTGAGGTTCATATGTTCATGTTTCACTTTCAATCCCGTAGAAGTTGCAGATTTTCTAGTGCAGATATTGGCCCACTCTTTATTCAGTGGGTGCCAATACCTTGCAACCTAATACAAGATGATAAATTGTTTCTGGATATTTATCACAGAATCTGAATTTTGGGCTAACACAATATTTCAGTATGTATACTTGATAATTTCTAGTTAACAATCATTGTTCCTTTCCAGCAAGGAACAGCCTTCAGTTTCAGCTTTTAACCCTCCACTACGTAGCCACTGATAGGTACGGGGTTTATCTACATCAGCTTTTTTTTTTGTACGGGCAGAATAATGACCGTGAAGCGGTTTATCTTGCCTTCGTTTCTGCATCTAGTCGATTTCATTTGCTTTTGCTTTCTTTTTTAAGTATTTTGCAGCTTCAGTCGGTGTATTGTGCTTTACTTGTATTTCTACACCCATTTGAAACTCCATTTTGAACTTTTTGGCTTCCTTTTTTACGGGATAAAGTCAACATCCAGTCTCCTGTAGTTTCCAGGTATCTTTAAAGGCTAATTGTTGTAGTTTTGTAAGACAGTTCTAGTTGAATTAATCCTCTGCCTCCTCCGGATCTAGACATATACAGACGATCAGCTTTGGGATGATGCATGCGGTAGCAAGTGAGAAGCTTTTTCGTTTTGGATTCCATTCGCTTAATGTCAGCTATGGTCCAGTTAAGGATGTTAAAACTGTATTGCACCACAGGGACAGCCAAAGTGTTTATGACTGATATCCTTTTTTTCAATTCAGTACCAGACGCACACGCCTGTAGTACTCCTTTCTTACCTTCCCCTCCATTTGATATGCTCTATACCAACTCCTTCGCTAATTCCTAGATACTTAGAGGCTTCATCTTGTTCCAGTTCCCTAATCTTTGTGACAAAATCAAAATCTATTGAGTGTGTTTCTGTAATTCTCCCTTTCTTGAATGTTACTTTGCACACTTATCTAATCCAAAATCCATTTTACAATACTGACGAGGCCCTTCAACTCATTGTCTGCAAAGCGTTTGAGGTCATACATACAGAGAAAGTGATATAATACTTTCTTGTTTAGTTTGTAAACATAGCTACTGTAGTTTTGTTCATGCGCGAGGGAAACAGAGGACAAAAAAAAACAGAAGGAAAAAGAAGAGCGTTTCCTTCAAAGATTTCAAGTTGGATATTCAGATGGTTGAAGATTACTACCACAAGGATCCAAAAGTGTGGCACACTATCAAAGGCTTTACGATAATAAATCAAGGCTGCGCTAAGATATCTAAATTGTCTCCTGCAATCTTGCATGGTCATTTTTTTTTATCAGTAGTTGACCTTTGCACCCATATGAACCCCCTCCTTCGTCCCTTCTGTTCCAGTGGAAGAATGTTGCTTGCTTCGATAAAAAAAGTACGGCTCGTCAGGACAGACGTGATTAATTTATACGTGGTGGAGAAACACTTTAATTTTTCGGATGATCTGTTTCATTCGTTTCTGGCATGATCTTCTGTTTCACTCGTTTCTAGAAATCCCGAAATGGATAACTTTCGGCTATCCATTCCGGGATTTCATTGGGATTATTTACAAGCATTGACGGAGTTTTTTCAAGGGTTTATGGATTGATGAGAGATGACAGAGCTAGAAATTTGGAACCTTGTCATTTTCTTGGGATCTCTATTTTTGGGATTTCGTTAGAGCTTGCCTAACATTATTTGTGGTTATATTTTCCCACTCTTGGAGAGGTTTATCCAGCATTTGTTCTTCTTCACGTTGGATCCATTATGCATTTGAGTTATATTCCTTTGGCTGCTCCAAATATTCTTCCAAAATTCTGCACCTTGTCAATAGATGGGGGCTTTTCGACATGTATAGGTGCTTTTCCAAATTCTCTGTAAATGTTTTTTAAGTCCGTTTGGAAGAATCTATTTCGGCAATAAAACCTACAACATTTATCGTACCGTCTTGTTTTCTGTGCCTTTAACTGTAGTTTCTGTTTCTACATTTCCTTGATTGATGGAATTTCAATTAGGGATTTAATTTGATATTTCCGCTTGAGCTTCTTGCACTTTCGCGTAGAGATATTTGGGTTTCTAGTTTCATCCTTGACCGCCAAGGAGTAATTTTGTTCAAGTTACCAGCTCTCAGACGACAGTCGAAGAAGTCCAGAGAGCTCGTCCAACCCATGAGATAGTACGGATGGTGATTATATTCATATACCCACGATTAAAGAGTTCACTATTGAGTATTGCATTCAATGGGGTAACATATGCGTATAGACATGGCACTGACTATATTGCTTTAACATAGAAATAATCGCAGTGATCACAACCAGGTGGAAAATCATACTGTAATACTGAGGGTTATTCCACAACAAAAACAAGAGAGAAGGAAAAGGAAAATAATTAAAAGAATTAAATTTAAATAAAGTCAAAGAGACTTAAAATGAAATAAAAAAAGGAAAAATAGAATTTAAAATAGTATAAAATTTACGATTCCTTACTTGTTACGAGGAAGGCACAAAGTGTCATCCCTCCAAACATTCCGATGCCAATGAGAGTGATAGTTATCAAGTTTTATAGGGTAGAACATTCCCCCTCTACAATTTGGCTGAAAAGCTATAAAGAAAAACAGAGATAGAGACAAGGAAAAGAAAAAAATACTTTTCGGGTGATTTCGCAACGTGCTAGGTAATAAAAGATAAATTTTAAATTTTCAATCAAAGAGAAGTCAGTCAAAAATCAATTGTTAGATCAGTACACCTGTAATCATATGCAAAGTGAGAAAAAAAGAAATGATCAGCCAATATGATCCCTACCCATGCGAATACACACCCACACATACACACACACACACACACACACATATATATATTTAATGAACACATATATATAATATATATATATATATATATATATATATATATATATATATATATATATATATATGCACACACACACATATGCATATATACACAAATCGGCAGAGATAAATTATGCTGAGAAGGAAACAAAAATTGACGGTAGGTTCCCCTGGAAGTGGGGGGAATTATTATTATTATTAATATTATTATTATTATTATTATTATTGTTGTTGTTGTTATTCTTATTATTGTTATTGTTATTGTCATTATTATTATTATTATTATTATTATTACTATTATTATCAGTGTTTTTTCTAATTTCTTTAATAGGCCCACTATACATGCATTCTGTACAATGTCTCTCTCTCATTTTCTTTACGTCTATAGGTTAGAAAGCGGTGCAGACAGACACGGCTAACAGTGATTAACTAACAGACGAGGAGAAGAAGAACTCTCAGTTCGTAAATGGTATGCAACCTTGCGAAGTGAATATTATTTTCCTACTGAAATGATTACGGGGGTCAAAATGAATTGCAGTGCAGCGTTGTGAACTCGATGTGGGCTGAAATAAGTAGGCTGTTACTATCTTCTTTCTGGTAATTCAAAGAAAAATTGTGATGGCAGTAATATATCAACCATGACCAGTTTATTTTTCGGAAGATGATGGAAATCATTTTGTAAAAAATAACCACGAACGCTTGTCCTCTTGGTTCACTCCTTTTCAAATCTTATATATTTTATAAATAATCTAAATATTGCAATGAATAAATTCTCAATCTATTCTTAATCTACTTCTTAATAAATTCTCTCATTGTGAGTTTGAGACAATTTTGTGTTCTACTGTATTAAGCACCATTCTATGTTCAAAGAAAACGTAAACAAATAAGTTTGTTGCATTCTTTTCTTTCTTAATTGAGGTTTATAATTGGTTTATTGTTCAATAGACTCTTCTAAAACATTGCCAGTCTACTTTGCGGATTTTCATCGACGTCTTTTGTTTAACAGTACAATAATAGTTTATATATTCTTGATAATAATGTAACAGAGCGATAGTAGCCAATGTCATTTTCTCTTCCTTTTTATGATGAAGAACTGCGATTCGTCGAGTAAAGTTTTGAGCGTTTCCTTCCGTATTCACTGGATAAATAGATGGGCTCATACTCGGTGAAAGTCTTCAACTGCCTTTTTCAAAAGGTTGCGAAGTGAACATTATTTTGCTACTGAAATGATTACGGGGGTCAAAATGAATTCTCCTGTCACTTTTCCATATTTCAAAGTTTGAAGCGCTAAACGTATTTTGTATACTGCTGCATCAGAAAGAAAAAGATACTTAAAATGTAAGTCACGCATTAAAAATAAATTTGTGTACGCAGTTAGTTCCCTTGATTTGTGGCTTCTACGTAGGTTAAGCGAAAAATTACAATACACCATATTGCCTTTTGCGTTCCTATATTTAAATGTTTAAAAATGAAGTTTTTAAAACCAGTTGCCACCGGTGATGAATGAGGATATGTTACTACAATCTGGAACACAAGAGATTATAGGGAAAATTAAAAATTACATAAAGCCTTACAAAATGATGGATTTAATGAGAAAAATGCGATATTGTATACTGATTTTCTAAGCGTAGCTTAGACGTGGCACAAGGCTGAAAGTATGGGGCACCCAATGAGGATTGAACTCACTATTCAGTCGTACTTGTTTTAACCAGACAAGCTTGCTAACAATTGCTCCACGCCGAGGTGCCGCATCTGATTTTCTAAGCGTAGCTTAGATGTTACCACAAGGCCGAAAGTATGGGGTACCCAGTGAGGATTGAACTCATTATTCAGTCGTAGCTCTTTTAGCAAGACAAGTTTGCTAACCATTGCACCACGTCAGAGTTCCTGAGAGTGATTTTCCATGTGTAGCTTAGATGTGGCAAAAGGCCGACAGTAGGGGCCACCCAGTGAGGTTTGAACTCACTACCCAGTCGTAATTGTTCTAGCGAGACAAGCTTGCTAACGATTACTCGCCTCGCGGTACCCTATACGGTATTGTTATGTGGAAGATGTGAAAGGAATACAAGTGATTTATTTAAAGGAGTATTTCTACGCAGGCAGACCAAAAACAGCAATAAATATTCCGCGGTAATGTTTCTAGGATACTCTGAAAATTTTGCTACAGTTATCCTTGGAAAGTCCCACTCATCTTCCCTGTTAATAAGATATAGCAACTTTAAATTACCATTTAGTTTAGCCATTAGATAATACATTATTTACATTATTCAGACTATTGTCCTCATCATTGTCGCCATATTTATTACAACGTTTCGGCCGTTGTACGCTCCAGCCTTCTTCAGGTGGTTGAAATGTCGAACTTAACCCTTTATTTCGCTCACTGGGGTAGACTGTTCTAGTTCCGCGTGCCATGCTTAATGTATATCAGTTATCAGTTATCTCTTGTTAATTTCCCTCTGAAAGTTCTCCACTGCCTTATCCTTTATTGAACACACACTATTTGGGTCCTGTCACTGGATCTAACCAACGCCTTTATCCACTGTGCCATGTGTCCTTGAGGATTAAGTTCGACATTCCAACCACCTGAAGAAGGCCGTAGCGTACAATAGTCGAAACGTTGTAATAAATATGGCGTCACAGATGAGGACAATAGTCCGAATAATGTAAATAATGTACATAATACCTCACCTCAGAAATATAGACAGATTCTCATAAAAATGCAATGATTTCTTGTCAGCGCTAGACATATTACCTGCTTAGCATTTTTCTCCAGAATTCATATAGCCTTAATCTACCCTTGCTGATTTTGTCCAAGAAAAACCTCGAGAAGTTCACAGTTTGTGATTTATTTTTTGACGATTTTGTATATGACTTTACAATTGCCTGCGTTAATATTATTGAACATCTTTACTGGTGTAAATTCTTGCATTTTTATAGACGTTCATAAATCCATTCACCCAGAACCTCTTAATAATTGAAAAATTAAATCTAGTTACAATATGCAAACTTCCAAGAAACTGACTTCAGTAAAGACTATACCCCCCCATAAAATAGGGTCAGATGGCATTTCAAGACAATCGGTTAATGCTTGAAATAGCGTCCATTATATTTTATGGTGTTTTGTAGTAGTCTTAACTTGATCTGCATCTTACCTGGTGGTGATAAAATCGCCATTACATGATACATGCTCTGATTTGTTTTTCTTGCTTCCATGACACACACGACATTCAAAACTTAAATACAACGACAATCGTCATATTGTCTTCCGGAAACTGTTCTTGTGTTGTCCTTTTCTCTAAGTAAAGTCTTCCCATTCACATTACATCTAAGTAACTCCCTGCGTATTAGTGGAATTATCATCCTTCTTGAGATTAAATGATAGAAAATAGGGACAGATTAATGCGGCGCATAACCTGGCGTATTAGTGGCATTATCGCCCTTCTTGAGATTAAATGATAGAAAATAGGGAAATATTAAAGCAGTGCATAACCTTGCGTATTAGTGGCATTATTGCCTTTCTTGAAAATAAATGAGAGAAAACAGGAGCAGATTAAAGCAGCACATGACCTTGTGTATAAGTGGCATTATTGTATTAGGAGTGATAGCAATAAACAAAATTTATAAAGAGCAGTAAAGAACATGAAATTGTGGACAGACATGATCACCCACGTCATGAAGGAAGAAAGTTCATAGAAGAAGAAGAAGAAGAAGTGTTATATTATCTGTACTTTAGAACATTTAGAAAATTGAAACATGTATTTTTTTGTTATGCAAGGTGATTTTCAATTTGTGTAAATAAATCTGCAATATATATTCGATTTGTATATATACGACTTAACAACTCCGTCTGCATATTGTTATGTGTTCGGTCTTCACAACATAAAAGATATTTATACGTTTGTTTGTTTACACTAATTACTCCAACATTTCATTTTTTAATATACCCATAAAAATGATGTTTTCATTTCTTGCAGTTCACATATTTAAGACTATAAGCAATTTGTTCCACATATTTCTTTGCTCCTTTTGATATAATTCTCAAAGCATATTGACCAATGTATGTACTTAAACGCTCAATGATGTAGTTGCATGCGTTCTGTTGGTACCAATAGGCCACAGCCAGATATTATGTGGCTAATTTTCTCCGATTTGTCCTCCGTATCCGTAGCAGAATGGCCGGTTGTTTAACTTTCAGGACGTTACATTGTTAGATCCTACTTAGAAGACACTGATCCTGGGCAGACTAATATTAAATTAGAAATCAGAATGTCAACAAACGGACACGACTATACGAGGCTCCTTATGCCCATCATGACACTCATTCTAATAAGAGTGTATTAGGTATGCATCCCAGCCAAATGTGCGCGATATGTGGACAGGTTTTGATATCAAAAATATGTAAGTGGATGCACATTTAGAAATACAATCAAAGTCCAGTAACTCAGTTCGCTCATTTGGACTCCGATTGACGATATTCTAAGTATCTCGATGTGACACTAAAGTCACTATGACTGTCTCAACATTGAATGTTTAAAAAGAATTACTGACTCTCGGCAATGACGGTTCTCCACTACAAAAGATCATTATTAAAGTTGCACATTGTGTCATCCCCTATGGGACAAGCCCGACTGGTGAACCTCAAGTGAGTAGCAAACAGATGAATTGAACTGAACAGGATATTTATTTTAGCCAATCTTAATTCACTAAGAAAAAATAAACGAGTTGTGAATTCTAGGTTCATAGCTGAGGTTGATTAGGTATATTCTTAAAAATAGAAATATATTGCACATATTTGTCGGCATAATATAATATGGCATATTCAAAACAAATGCTTATTAATATCTGGAATTAGTATAGATTTATTATTTGGAATTAATACAATAATATTGCTCATATAAGTAGAATTACATCCTGAAATGTTCACCAATAGGGTGATTCATAAAAAAGGTATAAAAACATTGACAAAAGAGCTGCTCTAGTGTAATGATCATAAAGATAAACGTCTTGAGTATGACGATAAACTACATGCGCGTCCTGAGTATGACGATAAACTACAACCACGTCCTGGGTAAGACGATAAACTACAACCACGTCCTGGGTAAGACGATAAACTACATCCGCGTCCTGGGTAAGACGATAAACTACATCCGCGTCCTGGGTAAGACGATAAACTACATCCCCGTCCAGGGCATGACGATAAACTACATCCGCGTCCTGGGTAAGACGATAAACTACAACCGCGTCCTGGGTAAGACGATAAATTACATCCCCATCCTGGGTATGACGATAAACTACGTCCAAATGAAATGTCTCTGATCAGGACATTTTGAGGAGCGTTATAACACTGCTTAAT
Source organism: Acanthosepion pharaonis (assembly GCA_903632075.3). Taxonomy (NCBI): domain Eukaryota; kingdom Metazoa; phylum Mollusca; class Cephalopoda; order Sepiida; family Sepiidae; genus Acanthosepion; species Acanthosepion pharaonis. The sequence continues at coordinate 3,850,436 of CAHIKZ030003325.1, forward strand.
TGCTGATGTTCCCAGGTTCACCCTGATCCGGGGTGGTAGCACCTGTTTAGTTTCACAAATATAAGCAAATAGTTAACCCCGAAACTGGGGTCAAAACACTATGAAGGTGTAAAAATAGGTTTTAATACTAGCTATATTTTTTAAGAAGATTTATTACAAGCAATACATTTTTGAAGAAATAATATTACCAGCAATACATTTTTGAAGGAAAAAATATTAAAAGCAATAAATGTTTGGAAAAAATATCATCGGCATTAAATAACCCATTGAGGTTGATATACCGTAAAACAAACCAAACTGTCACTTATTTTCAAAAGTTTTCAATTTCCCATGTTAGGTCATCAGATTAGCTCTATTTTTTACAATTAATCATTTGTCTACTGAAAATGCATTATCAGGATCAGTTTTAATCTTATGGTTCTTTTTTGACTAGTTTTTAATTTTAACCTATTTTACTTTCTAGTTCCCCGTAGAAGTGGACTATTTAATTTGTAAATATACCTATCAAACTAATTGCATTATAAGCACACATATCAATACATAACAGGAAAAAATGATTAACTTACGTTCCCTAATTAAAAAATATATATATACATTGTGTTTACAGTAATTTGTCAACTGCTTCAATATCGGTGTTTCCTCCTGAGGGAATTATTAGCGAGCTTCACTTGCAAACATACATGTCCTGTTTAGACATCACTGTGTGCTTAAGCTATGCACTCTTGTGTATCAAATACATGTGCCGTTCTTAATAATCATATCGGCGAGAATATTTAAACATAAAATTAGCAGGATATTTTTTTTATATCTGTATCAAATTCGTCTTGCTGCGAAGAAAATTATTTAAAAAATAATCGTAACCTAAAAATATGAGCTACGTGAGTGATATTGAAGGATATAATTTCGTTGTATTTTCACTTGTAAAATAGTTTCAGTAAAGAAATCAGCGCCAATAATAAACACCATAATTTTGTCTTTTATTTAGATTAACCATTCAGAACTTTTAAGCTTACATATTGGTTTCTACGCTTTCCGTATGTGGAAAGACATATACAATAACATTCATCGTACGATTAAATAATCTTTATATCGCCAAATGTTTGTACTGTTCGAATGTTTTATTTTGTCTCCGTCTACTCGTTTCTTGATGGCTGAAATCGATATGCCACTCCCCGTTGCTAGTATGTTGCAATTCACTATTTGTGGCCGCCACGGTCTCTCCAAGTGACGGTCTTCTCTATCGATGCCTCCTAGAATTTGCATTGTATATAATCAATGAGGAAGAGATCTAGCAAGCCTTGGGATCGATTTCATATCTTCAAAGAGGAAACGAACCAAACCACAAAGAAAACGTTTTATCTGCAAGGCCATTGCTCTGTAGGATACACTGGTGCAGAGTTTTTAGTCTGCCTACAACTTTGATATTCGTTTCTACTTTTCCCGTGTTTTGTCTCTCTCCATGAGCGACATCAACTTTTTTTTGTCTGGTATATAAATGTGCACTCCATAGATACAAAGTAAATGTACGACATTCATTTATCATCATGTGATACATTTAGTCAAGCTATTATAGGTGTATGGTATACTGCATCTTCTTTTATGAAACGGGTTACTACATGGTTAACCATGGCTCTCCATGACTTCCTATCCCTTGTTTCATTAAGCAACATTTGATTACCATCCATCATTGTTCCCAGTTAACCGTCCACTCATACATATTCATTAGGTAAGTTATTTTACGTATTTTTAGATGATGGTATTTCCTGTATCAGTCGATCCAAGGCATGTCTTTGGAATTGAAGAAATTATCCTTCGCTCCCTGCCATAGAGTAGGATAGATAAGAAAGAGTAAATCAGCACTCATGTTTTTATTTCTAATGAAAATTTCCCATCCTTTAATTCTGTGTTTCTGAGAGACATTTTTTTTGCTTCTGCTTACATGACGAGGAAATTTTTAATCATTTCACCCCAAGAAATGCGATAATCTACTTAGACGCAAGGGGTAACTGGGAGTGGAATAGAATGAGAATACTTTAGTAAAGAGAAAATTAAATAAAAATGCAGTATTCAACAAGATATAATATGATGATTGTCGTTGCATTTAAATGCTTGAAGATTTTAAGTAGAAAGTACGTAAGACATCGTAAAATATTTTCACAGGTGAGAAGTCCGAGAAATCAAACTGTAAGAATAGGACTTACGGCTAAATCTTGTTCTTTTAACAGTTAAACGATGAGACCTAATAGCCAATCGAGTAATACGCTTAAATTCGCACATAAGAGGTTCCAAGGAGGAGAAGAACTGCCATGAAATTATCTATAGAAAAGACATAAGGAAGCATTGTTGGGGTGGGGAGAAAGGGACTAAAGTGAAGATGTCAGAATCTTTTTTTGTCACTATATTTTGGGTAGTCTTTGTAAATCAGTCTACAAAGATTAAGATCGTGCTTACCTCGAATAACACTGTAGACATTTGATGTTTTCCTTTTTGATCATCACATTTGAAAACGTTTTCCATTTTTGACATATAATTAAGTCTTTTTTTGAAAAAGTAATTTATGCCATGGAAGCCATGTTTTGTGTGGAGAAACCGTTTGAAGCGATTATCACTATCTGTCTTCAGTTTTCTGATTACAATTACACTAATTCAAATCCCAAATTTTATTTGCCATATTTCAGACACTCCAAAGATACTCAATAGAACACACGTTAGATTTCTTTTGGTCTAAGAGATAAGTTGTGTTTTATTTTTCATTTTTTTTTTTGTTGTTGTTTTGTTTGTTTTTTGTTTTTTTGGGTTAATTTTTAGGAACAAAAGAAATCCGCTCAAACTGACATCCAAAAGCAAGGAATTGTCTCCCATTATATTACATAATTCTAAGAAAGACAGTTACGTGCGAACAACTTGAAACAATTTCTAGATAAAAGCACAAAAACATTAAATTAAATAATAACATTACAGTTATCGGTGTAATATAGGTCTATTTACCCAAATTTCATAGCGAAACTATATATAATATTTATAATTTATAAAATAGAAAAGAAAAAAGAACAATCTAAACCAATAGAGAACAGGTTATGGAAAGCAAGTTTGTAACTATGAGTCTTTTTCTCAAAGTATCCTAATATATATTGAGTAATTTTACGTCTCTCTGTCTCTCTGTCTCTATCTCTCTATCTATCTATCTCTCTATCTATTCCTCTCTCTCTCTCTCTCTCTCTATATATATATATATATATATATATATATATCTTTCGAGGGGTGTGAGTTTATTGCTCCGCACCTAAGGCGCCTCCAAAAGAGGGAGTGCTGAAGGGATATGGGGCATTTTCCACGGTACTGCCGATAAAACCACTGTAAACAGATCTTATGTCGCATCTGTTGTGTAGTGGGAGCACCCATAAATATCCATACTGACTAATTAAAGTTTCATGATATTTTATATATTTCCACAGCGCATAATTCATATTTTATTTTAGGAAGAAGCAGAATAGACCTAGATTTACATTTAAATTTCCTTCTCGGGACACATTTTTCGTCTGGCGAGACACTGAGAAATCAAAATGCCGCTCTCATTAGACAAACAAAATTACATGACAATCTTGGGTTCTTTTTGTATAGAGAGAGATTAAAAGAGGAAAAAATGTATTATTTTTTTTTTTAAATCGTTGTTAAGTAAATATGAGATGGCACTAAAACATTCTCGGTTACATCATGTCTGGCGGTGTTGATAGATCTCTACAACTTCCTGAATTTCTTTCTCAGAATGTGCTAATTTTATATAATGAATATAAAACGCCATTTTTTTAATGTGTTATTTCCTTTCAGGTCATAGGAAAACATGGCTCTCCACAATGTTCTGTCTTTTGTCCCTCTCAGTAGCACTTCCTCTTTTACATCTTTGTCGTCTTTGTTCTCTGCTACATTTATTTAGACAAGTCTGTTTACTTGCTTTTTCATCCCGCTTCTCTTGACTTCAGCATTATATATGAGTGTTAAATACTCAAAAAACCTTGGTTTTCATTGTATCGGCTCCTCTATCTGATTGTTAACAGCATTTTGCTTGTAGTTCTTATTATCTTTCCTTCCATATAATTCTCACATTTTCTATCCATTATAGTCTCACGATTCCTCTGTAACAAAACGTCTCCGCTGTTCATGACTATTCCTCATCTGGAAGTGAATTTTCCAGCATAAATAATTATGTTTATTTCTTTGCTCTCGTTTTTTCATAAGAGAGTTTTTTTGTTTTTTTTTCAAATGAAGTCTACTTCTCTAACTTGCAATCCAATCATGAATATTTAATTAACAAACAATTGATGATTGAGTTCGGGATCATTTTTATTTAAAATCGGGTTTTGAATAGATCCCCCAATTTTTTACTATATAGTTTTTACTCTATAAAGTATAATCTGGGTTAATTTGGATCACTGCTGAATCCCAATTTGCTAATTGTACCCCAATCACTTTAGCCTGGTTGTAACATCAACAGCTAACAAAATCATAACTTGCTCAACCACTTTTGTCATAGCAAATAATATATTTTTCTCTAACAGGTTAACTAATTTAGTTTAGCGATAAGTCCTAAATGAGGACGATATCTGAAGCAACAGGTTGAGACAGTTGAAATTTCTGGAGTATATAATGAGGAAAGTAGCCTTGGAAAATTTGACATATGGAAGGCAAGAAAGACAGAGGAAAACAACGCATAACCTATCGAGTGAACTTGAGTAAATGGATATCAGAACAGTGTTTAGGAGATATAATGAATATAAAAAAAACTTATTAAGAGATGCAATAGACTGAAAATTGTGGAGAGCGATTTTTGCCTACGTCCTGATAGGACACGCCCAAAATAATGTGGTAGCGATGGTCTTTGAAATGAACCCCAATTCACCATTTATAACCCAGTCTTTTAGCCTTGGACTGGTTGACTCTCCCTTATGTAATGTTTTGGAATTTAGTTACAAAAACCGTTACTGCTGAAGTGAGAGCTAGTTCGTTGCTTTACAATTTTGGTATTCCATAAAAACGAGTTAATCCTACTATTTGTCAGTATTTTTATGGACGTGAATATTTTAGATGCCTTTGTATATGTGCCATTTTGATTAACTGACTTATAGTTTCCATAATTCTAAATCATTTCATTTCATGATTCATTGGTTAAATGACGGCATATTCCAACGCAAAAATAATAATGTAATGTGCATATTCAATATTTCAGGCAAAACAAAAATTACACATTTTTCTGATACTAATCATGAACCTGTGACATTCATTCACCTATTCCGTTAAGCGCCAAGCTTGATACACGATTAGGTGTTAATGTCTCTTTCGATTCATAGGTGACTAAGCAGAAGATTTTACCGTTACTGTGGTAGACCGGTGGGCACTCATGGTTATGTCAGTCCTGCTCTTCAGTCCATAGCTAGGTGTAGAAAAGATGTATCCGTACCTTTTCCCAAGGGTGACTGGAAATTGAGTTTTATCCATTACACCACAATCCGCATTATATTTCTTATTTACTAGAACACGGACTAAACCAATGAATCTATCATCCTAAATGATGAGAATATGTCTTCAAATTAATTCGATACTGGACACAATTAGTTGTAAATTTGTTATTAACAATGGAAAGAAAATGCAAACAATAGATTTACAATTTTCCCCCAAGATATATCTAAATTTTAAATATGTTGTTCATTAACAGGATTTTCTAAGAATTTCATATCGCAAAAGTTCTTTGATATCAAAATATTTGTCCATCGACAGAATTTTTAATGAATAAACCTTATTACTAAATTAACCGATTGCCAATAAAAATTAATGGAAATATGAGAAATTCTCCGAATTGAAAGAGTAATGCTGGACATTAAAATACAGGAAGAATAATTACATCTTTTCTTTGAATTTTTTAAAATAAAATTAATTTCATGCAAATTTATAAATCAATCATCAACACGAAGTTGAAATTATTCATACATTTTTTGGCTCTGTGAAATTCTCAATATTAAATTCGCAGATATTGAATTAATTATTATTTTTCATGTTATAAGATAATCAATGTGATATTATGTTATATTATTACAGTGTTATAGTAAGGCTAGGAGTGTGAATACATTTTGGAAAACAAACTTCGGCATTATGAAAAAAATTTGTTTGAAAGAAACTTTCGTAATAATGCAAATGGCTTCAATTAAATTAGTTTGACCAATAAGAGATTAATTTCATTAAATCTCAAATACGCGGAATTTGTTGAAAAAATAGAATACTTCCACTAAGTTTATCTCTGGTTGGTACCAACACCAAATTGCGTTTTGTTGAAAGAAGTGTTTTAGTTTTGTCAATTGTGTCCAATACACAAATACTGAAGGAATTTGGACAGATATTTTAAAACCTGAAATGGTTTACAAATATAAAACTTTTATTTTCATCCGGTTTAATAGTAATGGCAAGGCTGAAATTATCCGGCGCCCTAGAGGAAAGATTTGACATTCATTTACCAAACAGTTATTGATAATATTAATTACATTTTATAAACCCATTCATTTAAAACAGTTTTCAGGAAAATAAACTAACTGTTCAGAATAGACCGTTCGGTTATAGCGGCCTTCAGAGCCAAGCACGTCTTAAATATCTCTCTCTCTCTTTTCATATATTCATATATATATATATATATATATATATATATATATATATGTGTGTGTGTGTGTGTGTGTATGTATACATATATATATATATATATATATATATATATATATATTCATATATATATATATATATATATATATATATAATTTTTATATTTGTGGGGCAAGATAGATAAACATTTTATAGATATACACAGTGCCGACATAAGAACCTTTAACTGTCAATTTCACATCAGGCGTCGGCTCGCCATTACATATGAATATATAAGGAGATAGATTTATCAAGAAAGTAAAAATTTAAATAAATTTTGTTTATTATTATTACCTTTAATTTCTTTATAATATCTACGGAAAAATCGGACTGCCACCCACTTCTTGACCGTTTAATGAAAAGAGATCTTCTGATTTCTGCTTCAGTTCCGAAAGGATTTATCAGCTTTCGTGATTCATACTCATATTGCTTCAGATATACGAAATCTAATTGAAAAATCAACAAGAATGGACGGCTATATTGGCAGATGTTGAGAGTCACTGGGTGTCATGGAATTTACTCATGTTCCTACATAACTAATGTTTCTTAGACTGGAAGAACAGACATAAATTGATATGCTGCAGTTAGCTACGCCTCCTATTTACTGAGAAAGTAAAACGAAAGGAACTCAGTCAAGTGAATCATAAAGTACATTCATATTCAGAATGTAACAATATTCTGAAACCTGTCTGTCACACGATTTGAGCCTGTGCCACACTCAAACACAGATATTGGCAACAGCTCAGAAGAAAATGACTTATGAGTTCACACAACTGGAATCCTGCCATCGACTACGGTTTCTACACTTACTTTAAACCGGCTTAAAATGCTCTATTTTCGTCGCTTCTTTCCCTTACGTTTTAACCATAAATAATCAAAGTGGTCAGCTGAATGAAATCAGCATTATCAGTTAACTGTGGGTTGATGTTGTGAGGTCAAATCGTAGATTAGATTTTAGGAGGTTTTTTTTTCTAGCTTGAAATAAAAAAAGAATCAAGAAACAAAAGAATCAAGAAGCTAAAGAAATAATGCTGATTTAGATGAAATAATATAAAAGCTTACTAATGTAATTTTTTTTATTGAACTACTTTGATGGAAAGGCTAATGCATACATGTTCTTTAGTTTTTATCATGTCTCTTGAAACAAAACTAAAAATGCCAATGCTGAAACGCATTAATATAGTTAATGATTTATTTCAATATATAACATATCCATCATTTTGATTAAGCAAATATCAGCTTCAGCAAATGTCTAACTGCAAGAAATGTTGAACACGTTTATGTAGCAAATACAGGTGCTGACACGATTAATGTAGTTCCTTCATTTTCCTTCCTGTGCGTTGCTTATTTCTTACGGAACACTACTTATAATTTTTCAAATAATTTTCTCTTCAGTAAGATTATATTGTTGTAGAAATATGCCAAAACTACAGGCTCATGTTATACTATTTAAGCCCCTTTCCTCATTACGTAACCTAGAAATGTCTTTCTTATGTTAAGTATAATTTTCCTTTTAGTTTCCATTTTCTCTAAAACTTCATCGTGACTCATCATGTCCTGTTCATGTTCCGTAATTCTCAGCATCCTATTGTAGAACCATAATGCTGTTCCTTCAAATCCCTTCTTCAACTGTAAGGAGTTTTTTTCCAGTATTCAATTCCATAGAGGAGAAGTGATGAACCTTAGTTTAAGCACAAGGTTTCAAATATGAAATCCATAGGGAACATCACTCTCAATATAAAACGTCTATAAATACAGTTATCTGGGTATGACACAAAAACCTTTCAATAAAAGATCCATGCTTGAAGGAAAAAAGTTCTATATGATATTCTAATTTCTTATGATATTCTCAAATATTTCTTACCGCTGAGTATGAGGATTTTAAAAGAACGAATTGATGCTTATCTTACATTGTATATTATATACTTCTGCACAGCCTCAATATCTACCTTCATATATATATATATATATATATATATATATATATATATATATATATATATATGAAAAAGACTGAATGGCTCTGGAAGCATAGAAATTTGGCATAAAAAACATCCTTTACGAATAGTAAATACGTGAACAGTTTTCTAAATATATATGGAAAATGAAAAGCAAAAAACAATTACACAAAGACAATCATAACAAATAACGAAAATAGTATCAGCCTACAACGATAAATCCAATTTTTTAAAACTTTGTCTGGATGAAACAATAGTTATTACCTTGATTGTTTAGGTAAAATGTTTTGGAAAGACTCACATTGGAGAAATTCCAAGAAAATACATGCCATCACCGCACTGGAAAAAAATCCGGAATGATCATTTGATTCTATTTAAGAGCACTCAGAATTTACTGCACTCAATATTTGCACGAATATGGAACAATATATTGAAAATACCTTCAAGACACTTCAATACCCTATCTATTTCATAATCAATGCAAATGAAAGGCTCATAAAATCGTCCAAAATACAAAAAGCAGTTCTTCTTGCGAACAACAGACCTGTTAACCCGTGACCCAAGAGGATATTTTCCTGATCACTATAATCTTAACCTGTTCAAGTCTATGGTTATCCGTTATCTGCCACTCCTATCCGCATAAATTTTCTCCTAACACAATACTCTACCTCGAGTGGCCCCCATGCCATGTACAGTGTGTACTTACTATAAAAAAGAAAATGTCGATTTTTTTTTTGTTAGGATTGTCATAAATTTACAAAAAGTTAACTGAAAGTCATTGTAAATTATGGAAGATGTTAAGGTATTTAAGTATTTTAATGCCTGATAAACAAAAGTGAGTAATGTAGTTTTTCTTTATATTATTTTAGTTTGTGATTAATTTATATATTTTAAATAATACTAGGTTTGGAATGTAACTGTTTACTTTTGATTTAAAAAAATTACAGTCATGTATGTCGGCTTGGAGAAAGAGCATTTCTTTCAGGAAAGGAGATATATAAAAAAAATCTGGGACACAGATTTTAATGTAAGTTTAAAATTGGTAAGTTTAAAAACGACATTTGAAGGGAAGTTTTCATTTTGCCTTTATTTATATTTCCATTCAGATATAGTTTTAGTTACATTTGAAATGTTCATAGAATTGTTACGAGACAATAGCTCTCAATCTTGCCAGGGTCGGTGGTACTAATTTTGTGTCAGATAAATATATTCAAGATATTGCACGCTTTTACTGCATCAAATATCGTTTATGTTGCGTGGATAGATTACTAATACCGTGCTGATATCGATTATTGATATGATATGTAGTTTTATCCTTTGTTGACGTTTATAGAACTTGCTGACAATGTGTAAATCTTTTTTTGTAGAGTTATTTTGGAGCAACTATTTTCGTCTCTCTCTCTCTCTCTCTCTCTCTCTCTCTCGCTATCTCCTCTCTTCTTCTTCTTGCTCTTCGCTCTCTATCACTCTTCATTCTCTCGTCTCTCCTCCTTATCTCTCCCTTTTTTCTACCCATCTTCCATTCTCTTTCACAAACACAAGCGCCTGCACAGGCATACACACACTCCTGCACGTACATAGGAATGAATGAATAAAAAATCGTTATATTTCATTTTTATTCAGTCCGAATCTGTGATTTAATTCTCCATAGTTTTCATAATCTTCTTTCTAGAATTGCGAAACGAAAACAATTTTACTAATATATCAGATAATATATTTAGCATCTTAACGCAAACTTGGTGCAATTCCCTGCTTCTATTCAAACACAAGCAGTTCTCAATAGTGCAAACGAAAGTATCATTTTATGGAGATAGAATCTCTATTGTTTCTGTATTAAGTCACAACTGCTGCTTACTTGTAGACCAGTGGTTAACTCGTCTAGTTTCAGTGCCCATTACAATACAATGAATAGTGAATTCTAGATTCACTATATTCCATCTCTGTGTTGTGGCCTTGTAACAAACTAAGCTATTGATTAGTAAATATCACGTATTTTATGAGAACACATGGTGATGTAATAACTACATCCCAGGCATTATTATTATTGAATAGTGAATTAGATCCTAAGTGGGACAATATACTTGTGGCCTTGTACCAAATGAAAGGGTAGTAAATAGCAAAAATTAATTAACGCAGTAATGTCGCCTCGTCATAGAGCAGTAACTATCGACCTCGTCTATAAAACATTACTGGCTGTTTTCCCCGATTTCAGTCTTCGTTGATATGCCTTGTGACAGTAAGTTTTCCAAGCCCTGTTCTTCATTCTATGCGCAAAATATTTCACCTGTCTCTTACCTATTCTTAGTATGGGTATTATTTTTGTTCCCATTTACTTCAAGACTACCTCCTTACTTACTCGCTCTGTCAAAAGAATTCTCGATACCCTTTTGTTGAAGCACTTTTCAGTTACCTTGTTTTCAAGTCAACTGTGAAGATCGTGGCCAGCATTCACAGCCATATAAGCGTTGAGAACAAATATCAATACAGCACTCTTTGCTTTGTTTCTAACGAATATTTTTCCATAGTAATGCTTTATCTTTTAGAATGCATCCTTTGCTAATTCAATGTCGTTTTTCTCTTGCTCATAATCATATTTTTTGTCTTTTTGCAATTAATTACTAATCTTTTCTTCTCACTTTCCGTTATTACTTTCTCTAAGAGGTCATCTATTTTTCTTTCTGTGTCAGTCATCTATGCCATGTTGTCTGCGTATCGTATATTCTTAAGACAACGCCGACCAATAATAAGTCCTGGTAGGGTCTCCACCTCCTTTGGGATAGCTTTATTGTAGCCGTAGAAGAGATCCCGTGATGAGACATATTCTTGTCTTACAGCACTTTCTATTTTTTCGTATACGCTTAATTTATTTATCCTTAAGCAGGCAGTTTGCTCCCGGTACAAGTTTATGATTATTCTAACATCCTTTTCCAAATAGATCTAGTTTTCCTCACAGTCCAACAGATATTTGCCAAATGCTTTTTGCGTAATCTATAAAACATACGTGTACATCTTTCAGCATTTGTATTGCACTCTTCGATATCATTCTAATAATAAATATTTCTTGTTCCAGTGTCTTTAACAAATCTGCATGTGTCTTGTACTATATATTTTGCTTCGCTTTCTATGCATCAGGATTCACATCATTAGTTTGTTTACGCCGCTCATTAAATTGATTGTCCGATGGAGCTCGCATTCATTTCCAGCTGCTTTCTTCAGTAAAGATATGGAATTGAATCTATGGAGGTCCTAAGTTATGTTGTTAATGTCGAATCTTCCGTTTATTACTTTTGTGATCTTCTTAATATCGAAATCGTCTAAGGTCGAGAGCATTTCTATTATGATATTCCATACTTATTTTGCGATGTAAGTTTATATTTCTTATATTGAGAAAATTCTCTGAAGCATTCGCTCGATCTTATGTGCATTTTTTTCTATTAACAGTAATCTTTCTTATAAATGTTTAAAATCGTCATTTTATACACAAATAAACCCAGGATTACGGAAATTAAAACGTTGGCACTCTGAACGTTATTTTCTAGTAAACAGCAATGAATCTATGTTTCTATAATTCGTTTTAAGAAGACTTACTGTGTTTAGACACACAAAGAAAATTATAGGAGAGAATCGAACTCGTTATAAAATTGTAAAAAAAATTCAGTCTTTTCCTTGTCTTTTCTCCGCGTTTTTTTTTTCTTTTGGTATATATATATATATATATATATATATATATATATAAAAAAGCTTAAACACTAATATTCCATGGTCATAATTTATTCCATTGGAATCGTAAATACGATAGGTCTGATGATTTGATCGTATTTACGATTCCAATGGAATAAATTATGACCATGGAATATTAGTGTTTAAGCCTTTTTTATTATATCCTTACTCTGTCCTAGACATTGAGTTCTACCTGGATCCTTCCTCTTGGAAAAATTTTTTCTGAAAATATACATGTATGGGATTTTTTTTTAGATATATTTTTCATATGTATGTATATTTTCCACTAATATTATCTATATATATATATATATATATATATATATATATATATATATATATATATATATATAAACTGGATGTTTTCTTGTGTATGCGAGTGTGAACGCGATTATTACGTAAAATATTGATATTAGCATATGTGATTTTATGATTCCTACGTCTTGCATTTCATTACGTTCATAGAACAGCATAGCGTAAACCTCTGACTAGAGAGTATTTTGGACCTTGTATAAGGTGTACATTAGTAAAATAAGTCTACCAGGATGTGTCTTATATCTTGCCAAAATTTTACGGTTGTGGCTGAAATGAATGTACTTATCCCCATTTATTAAGCTTTGTTATTCATATCTGATATTTGTGAACTTCATAAATAAGCGACACTATTTATGATGACTTTTATAACTAAATTGCTTCCTTATTCCATAAAAACAGTTTTCTGCTATGAAAGTAGAAACTACGTTAGTATTTCGATCTCAAATTGGAAGGGACGTGAAGAAATTTTTAAAGGGGAATGAACCTGACAGTGAAGACGACACAAAAGAAGACAAGACTTCAGTCAAGCAGAAGAATACCCTAGATGGAGCTAAGAGCTACCACGAAGTTTTAAGGAAAATGGTAACAAGAAGAACACATCCTTAAAATCAGGAACGTTGATATTTCTGGATCTTGTAAAGAGAAAAGAGGCCCTGGAGAATTTGATACTCAAATGATTTATTGAAGGTAAAAGAGGAAAAAGGGGATGCAGCGAGTATCCTACCTAACAATCTGGTGTAAAAAGACGACTGATAGCAGAATAGATACTGGGAGGGATAGTAACGGTGTACATACTGTTTAGAGCTACGAAGGATAGGAAGTTGTGAAGAATCATGGTCGCCTACTTCTTCAAGGGACACGGACCATAAAAAAGAAAGAGTAAGCAATGTTTACATGTTAATGTTCTATTTTGAAAATTCTGAATTTTTTACTTTTAAAGATTTTTCAGTGAAGATTATCATCATAAGTCATTTTAGGTTTTCATTATTAGATTTATTGGCATTATTTAAAGAAAAATAAACATTTTTTTCACAAAAAATGAACGAGACATGTAAATGAACGAGATATTCAAAGAAAAATATTAATTATATTTATTATTTTAATTTATTTTCAAATGAAAATTCAATTAATTAAAATCAATCAAGAAATCAAAATACAAATGTACACTCTTATGTAAATTAATTGAAACAACCGATTTAGTTTCCTTTCTTTCACTATACCGCTAGTTTTAGACCCATTAGAGTGACAGGGAGTAATCAATTTCTATTTTTTCTCAGATTGGGTCATTTGTAGTGGTGTCCAGTAATATGAATCTATTTTGTGGGTGTATGATGAAATTTGTGTGGCCTTAAAAAAGATTGCGACATCCGTGATTGCATCAGATTTTCTTCACGCTTAGACACTATTGTCTCGACTTTCGATTAGTTGTCCTATGTCCATTGTCTGTGATGGACGTTACTCCAAGGAAGCGTACGAATAAGGTAACGCTGCATGAACACACAGGCAAGCCTTACCATTGAGCAAATCAAAGTACTGTAGACTCACCAGGACACTCTCCTGATTTAAATCCAATCGAGAATCTGTAATCAATCTGCAAGCAACGACTTTGTGGAATGGACATACAAAGTACTAAAATGTTCACTGTGGCATATTTCATTGGGAAAATACGAAAAAAACAGTAAATAATAACGAAATTATTCGTTTTTTTCACTTAATTTGCACAAGGATGTATATTGTTTAGAATAAAACTTTCCCTTTCCCACATAATCGATTTACTTGCGTGAATATGCAATTCACTAGTTTAAGAATTATTTCAATTTTTTATAAAAAATAATTTCAAATTGGCACTAAATTGGGGGTTCGATTTACAATACTTGCATAAGGCACTTATGATCATATCTCTCTTTCTGAGATTTGACGTTTTATATAAAATCTAAATATGAAATCTAATCAAAAAATATCGGGACTGTTTCTCTGATTACGGAGTCAAAATACGCCGCATGAAGCCTCTTTAGCTTGACCACTGTCGCGCATGCACACTATAATGTCCCCTTTCACCTCCGTTGTTCATACTGTGTAGAGTGTGGTCGTCTCAATACATCACAGTTTCCATCATGGCTTGTGAAGCAGTTATTGGCCAAGCTCAATATTCCTCGCGTCCGACAACCACCATATTTACCAGATAGCGCTGCTTATGACTTCTTTCTTCTTTCATAAGTATCAAATGCCACTTGAAAGGAATAAGATTTCAAGGAAATCGAAGAAGATGCCACAAGGCAGCTGCTCGCTATCCTAATAAAGTTGTTCAGTGGAGGCTTCCGTCAGTGAAAACGACGCTAGATGTGTGTCGCCAGCGGAAAGAGGCTACTTCAAGTGAGAAAGAATGCATAACAGATATTTGTAACACCGGTTGCGATATTTTTTATCAGACCTCGTATAATACGAAAATGGGTAATTATTTAATTTGGAGGATAATAAGTTTATATTTGGATATGCAGATGGTGTAATATTCAGCCGGTAAGAATGAGGAATCGGCAATCCCAGTTCCAAATACATTTGGAAATGCTATGAATCGTTCTCTACACTCCACCAGCTATGGGTTAAATAGCATTGAAGACTGAGCTCTATGCCCACTGCTACCAGCCAGTCTAATACAAGGATAATTCAAAACAGTACGTAAACATGGTGAAGGATATTCTATGAAATCACCAAAAGAATCATTGAGTTCAATGTAACCTTTTTATCCCGACTACCGTTGATGTAATTGATAGTCGTTTATTTTGAGTATATATAATTATTGTACAGCAATTTTATTCAAGGCACCTCCAGGAACATCTTCTATTCTGTTAATAAATTTTAAAACAACTAACCAATTGACCCAGTAGATAGTAGTGATAGATTTGAAAACAATCAGCTATGCTTCATTCCTACATTAACGTGTCAAAAGTCATGATAGAAATGTAATGTTTGTCCCAATCTAACCAACTCGGTGACGTCAATTGAACGTGTTGAGAAAACTTGTGGACCGATGATGAAGTACGCTGCCTCAAAAGCTATCCACTTCTCTATGAGATTTGTATGTAGATGACTTTCGAGCGACTTTATCTATAAACTGTGTCACATAAATGATCGATTGGAGAGAAGCTGATTGCAACAGAATTTCCCTTGTACCAATTCCGAGGAACTAGAGTTCGAAAATATGATACAGCTTATATATACAAGTCGATGAAAATGCAAATGTACCCATTGCAATGCAATGTGGTATAGCTTATATATACAAGTCGATGAAAACTCAAATGAACCGATTGCAATGTGATATAGTACATATATACACTTCGATGAAAATGCAAATGCACACAATGCAATGCAATGTGGTATAGCTTATACATGCAAGTCGATGAAAAATGCAAATGCGCCCTATACAATGCAATGTGATATAGCTTATATATGAAAGTTGATGCAGAATGCAAATGCAGCCTATGCAATGCAATGTGGTATAGATTATATATGCAAGTCGATGAAAATGCGAATGCAACCTATGCATTGCAATGTGGTATAGATTATATATGCAAGTCGATGAAAAATGCAAATGCACCCTATGCAATGCACTGTGATATTGATTATATATGCAAGTCGATGAAAAATGCAAATGCAACCTATGCAATGCAATGTGGTATAGTTTATATATGGAAGTCGATGAATAGTGCAAATGCAGCCTATACAATGCAATGTGGTATATATTATATATGCAAGTCGATGAAAAAATGCAAATGCAGCCTATGCAATGCAATGTGGTATAGTTTATATATGGAAGTCGATGAAAAATGCAAATGCACCAAATGCAATGCATTGTGCTGTCTATCAGTCTATGATGCGTTGAGGTTGGGTTCATGCACCATCATCCCCTGTTTCCATCAACCTAAACACGAAAATCTTGACACATGTGTCCATACTACACGTTTGGAGTCCTACTCGTGACTCACAGATTATCAATGACTATCAGATCTTAGTAGGTACTTTCACAGTATGCTCGCCTTACATTTGAATTGTGAGTCTGAAGCTAACTGAAAACTAACTTGAGACTTTCGAAGTCTGGACTAAACTTCCTAATATTTCTCACCTCATTAACTTCCATTTTTATTAATCGTTTCACCCCAAGCAAGGCGAAAATGCCACTAGGAGACAGGAGGTGGCATGTATTGACAAAGAATAAGAAGATTTTTAGTGAGAAGTGATTAAAATGACATAAAGGAAGAGAATTAAGAAAGACAGAAGATGGCCATTGACATTGCATTTAAATTTTTGAAAACTGAAGTTGGCAGGGAAGTAGATGGGTTTTTTTCAGAGAAACGGAACTATCAAAATAAAATTAGCAAGTTCACCAGTAAAATGATGGGACCTAATTTCCAATGTAGTAGCATACTTAAATTCATGCTGGTGAGGCAATAAGGAATACAATTCATCAGAAAAATTGTCATTAAAATATTTGTAGAAAAGACAGACGGAAGTTACGTCGGCTCTGTGGGAGTGCGACTGAAATCGAGATTCCTTTTCAGGATCTACTACATTACAAATCCTTCTTTGACTTTTGTTTCTCACGCGTCATTCCTCATTACTATTTTAACAGTAACCCTCAACATGGAATGGCTCTCGAGGCTTGTAATACATGAAATCTGGTATGTAGAAGAAGCATAACGTTCACGCATGATGTCACTAAAATTTTATATACCGTTAAAGCAAGACATTCAGCACCTCGGTATATTTCAACCTATAACCACAATACATTTGTGCGATACGCCATTTACTAGAAAGATCATCTGAAATTATAATTGTTATTTGCAAGGTAGATTTACTGGTGGTTCGAACTCTCAATGCAGTCTATTAGTTCCACAAGTTTTACCTGATAACTATAGCGTTTGGTTCCGAAATCAATATATACAAAGCTTATCTTAGTAGAATGCAAAACAACAATCAAGGAACACTCAATGAGAATCACTCTTTGTTACATTAGATTGTCTTCCTTTTGGATCATGTCGGAACGGCCGAGAGATGAGAGCATATAAGGTTTGAGCAGCGCACAACCAACATACAACATTGCCAAGACCTCTGACCTGGAGAGGTCACATTAGTTTCACCACCTGTTTTTTCTTCTTCCGTCGTGTTTCACCTGAATGTGGGTGATCATGGCTCTCCACATTTTCCTGTCCTTTGTAGCTCTTAGTAAATTCTATCCTTTCTGTATCTCTCCTAAGAACTCTTCTGACGATTGTTTGCACCAGTCCATTAGGTAGGATATGCGCTGTTTTCCTCTCTCCTTATTGCCTCTCATGTGTCCTGTTCGTGTCAAATTTTCTAAGCTCTCTTTCCTCGTTATGTACCCTAGAAATTTCAACGGTCTCTTTCTGAGTTTAAGTATAAGTGTCATTTTGTTTACATTTTCTCTAACGCTCCTTCATTGTTCACATGTTCAGTTCATGTTATTCTAAGCATCCTTCTATAGAACTTTATTCCTGTTGCCTCTTTTTCATCTGTGTTGATTGTCCTGCATTCTCTGTCATAGAGGAGGATTGATATTACATAACAATTAACTAGCCTTTCTAACGAGATGTTCCTAATACGTTGCTTAGCATTTGGAAGGCATCTTTCGCTATCAGAATAGACCTTCGGATTTCGGTGTCGCATTTTCCATCCTCTGTTTAAAACACTTCCTAGATATTTAAAGATTTGTACTGGATTTATATTGTCATTCTCGAATTGAAATTCGCATGTTAGTTTCTTTGTTTCTGACAGATATTAAGGAATTCTTAAAAATGGACGTTTCGTCCTTTTTTCAATTTTCCTTTTCTGTTATATGTAGGAATTCCTCTATTATTATTTCTACTCTACTCACCACCAAAAGATTTGTTTTTTATTTTTACCAAAGAGCGCAAGTTATAAGCTTTACTGCTGCTAGTACTACATTAGCGAATTTATCTACGTTACGAGAATATTAACCATAGCGCCAACAGCATTACATAGTCTTGGATAATTGTGTTTTGCAGTTTAAACTTTCAAAAACTACTTTAGATAACGTTGACATATGGTCAATAATTTGTTTTCACGTGTCTCTGTGTATGTAATTTGTTTTCTAATATCAATGTGTTTTTTTTATAAAAGCAAATGACACTTTCGACCTTTCTTTATAAACGATTTTTTTATTAATAATCTTTTTTTTCTCAAATGTCTGGGATGTAAGTGTTCGTCTTTCAGCAAGTCCTTTGAACGGAGAAAAAAGGGCAAATTATGACATTAGCATATACTAATAATAAGGTATCATGGAACTAAAATTATAGTCATAAGCAAAAGCCGCCACTTTTTTTTGTCTGCACTCTTAATTCAGAAAGACACCAAAAGCTATTTTAAAAGTCGACTGCAATTAGTTTTATTGTCTCTTTACTCATAGCCGTTCTCGTTTGTGCACTGACCAACATGAATGTCTCGGTAAACTCGCCAACGAACTCATGCATCGGTCAACAGAATGTTGCCTTCTAAATCAGATACGCACTGAAGCATGATTATTCAAAACTGTCCCTCGCAATCCAGCCACAAATAGTTAAAACTCTATCCACATTCTGTAAATGTTGTCATGGGCTAAAAAAAGTTTCGAAGGAAGAGACATCTGGAGGGAATAATAAAAAAGCAAGACAAATTTATTTCATTTATAAATACGTGAGGTCTTTTAACAGAAGAAAAAGAAATTTACACTCTGTCTGCTTTTAACAGGTACTGATTTTTCCTATTTGATTCATAATGTGAGTGCGTCTGTGAAACGAATAGACAGAAATTGGTGTTTGGGCAGAGGTAGTTGTGTCTTTCAAGACTAAAGAATCTGTCAAGTGAAAATTAATATCTAAATAAAAAATATTTTTCTTTTCAGACAAAGTTTTCATTTGTATGGTCAATTTAAAACTAGCAGTATATCGTGAAATTTCCACGGTTTTCCTCTTTGAATTTTCATGAGTATAATAATATTTAGTGAAGAAATAAGCTCGTTTCGAGTCCCATAACTAAACAGATACCGATCGAAAATCGTCACTTACACGGTTAAATATTCTAGCTTCCCACATTTAACAAACATATTGCAATAACAATGATAAGTATGAATGAAGGTCATTATTTATAAAAGGAAAAGGATTCAAACGAAAAGATTTAAAATAAGAATTGTTTTTCTATTTCAATAAAACATATGAGAATTTTATCACTTAGAGTATCTTCCCTTTCTTCCTTTTTTTTCACAGAAACCAAACAGCGTTTCTGATATGTCTTTTCTGTCTTTCTCAGCGATCAAAACGGAATAGTCCGTTATTTATGAGGTTCTAACTCGCTGACTACGGAACAGATGTCATGTAGATTTACAATATGATGATAATTTTTTGATCATTCTTTTACCTTGTATTTGTCACCCCCAATTCTGGTATATATTTAATACATATTTAGGAAGCACATATTCACTTAAATAACTTTCCTGAAATGCAACCGATAAGATCTGTCTGTTTACTATTTGATTCTACTTTTCCAATTTTCGGATAAATTGCTGTACACGCAGATCAAATTTACGTATAAATTGTCCCACAGTTCTTTCTTTTGTTGTTGTTTTGTGCGTGTTCATTATTGTTAGTAAGAATTAAATTCTGTCAGTATCATAAACAAGCAATTGTTATATCCTGGAACATTGAAGAAATTTAAATATTTATTTCAAATATCCCTGCATCGTATAATGCTAAAATCCGTAAATCGGTTTCAGCACATTTGACAGCTCTAAAAAACAAATATCATAAATATTTTATACGTCTGCGATGAAAGATGTCTGTCGTTTCTTTATATAATCAATACCCCGTGTAATTTGTGTCCTTCTTTCAATTGAGTTCCCTACGTTATTTTAGCATTACCATCTAATATTTATGATAATACATGTATTTTCGCTGTTTCTGATTTAACAATCGAATTAATCTATGTTCGAAAAGTGACACGATAATCTCCGAGAGAATGTCATTTTTCTAGTAATCAATTTAAAAATGTAATGTTTACTTTTAATTGTAGATGTAATCTCCCCAAAAATACGAGAATACAGAAACATTCTATTCAAGCAGATCGTTGGTTGAGGTCCCGGGATATTTTTATTGATGAGTTTTTTTTATATATATATATATATATATATATATATATATATATATATATATATATATATGTGTGTGTGTGTGTGTGTGTGTGTGTGTGTGTGTGTGTGTGTGTGTGTGTGTGTGTGTGTGTGTCTGTGTGTGTGTCTGTGTGTGTTTGTGTATGTGTGCGTATGTGTGTGTGTGAATATAAAATAGCACTTAATGGAGTAAAAGGATACTGGGATTGCATTAAATTATAACGAATTCAAACGAAATTAGAATATATAACAAACCCAGAAAATAATGGCTTAACCCGCTCTACAATAAAGATTTTGATAAAAATATAGGAATACTAAAATTTCTATAAATCACAAAATGAGCACACTGTTTAATACAAACAGGATAAAAAAATAGAGTTGTATGGTTAACAATGATGAAATTTAAAAAAGAAACCTCGAAAAATACTAAATAGCAACAATGTGAAAACATAAAAAAGAGTGTAATTGAAGAAACAAAACCGAATGTCAACTACAGCGAAATCGAAGAGAGAAAAATATATAAAATAAGGCGAAAGTGACAACAAAGGCGAGGTCTGAGGAAGAGAAGATTTACTTCGGAGCAAGTGAGAAAAAATTTAAAGAAATGTATACAAACTATTTGCTACCATTCAAATAATTTATAAAAAATAACCCCATGTTAAAATATGTATGAGATCTTAAAACGATAGTGAAAGTGCAGTCAGTGCAATAATTTGTAATAAAAATCTAAAAGAAGAGAAGCAGAAAATTCAATATAGTTATGGTGGAGAAACTGAAAATTATAGAAAGTGAGATAATTTTTTAAAAAATACATAAAGGAATCTAGATTTCTAGAACTAACGACACGCTGACGCATATCTCTTCAAAAATGTGGAGAAAAATAGGTATGTGGAGTTTAGAAAAAATAGAGACCCACTTTCAAAAAATATTTCTTTCTTGATCAGCAGATATTCAGAATAAACAAAAATCAATCATTCCTTGATTAGATCTCTACCATCACCATTTACGTGGGTGAATGGCAGAATTGTCACATAGATACATAAATTAAGAAGTAAAGACAAACGACGATGACATCCCGTATTGCCGATATGTGTTAAAAAAATCAAGAAATTAGTACCATAAAGGAATTTGTCATTAAGAAATTAGGAGGCCTAAACATTAATATAAAACTTTTATTTAATTGCCCTTTAAAAGTCATTTACTTCAGTTAAAGAAGTAGACAAGCAACATTAGAATTCAAATGCAATATTTCTACTACTGAATTTTCCCGCCTAATAAATATAATTATTGCTGAAGCTCACACGTTTATCTGACAGTCATATGTTCAGTCCGTTTGTCACGTCGAGAGAAATCATAATCTGGTTTAACAATAACATCACAAAGACAAAGTAAACCGATACAATTAACTAATACGCTATATCCCCTAAATATAGATAGCGAAATAGGAAAGGTCGGGCCATATGAATTGACCTGCGTTCTTTTAGGTTTCTAGGGAGAAGAAGAACGAGAAGAAGAAAATACTGAATGTAATAAAATCTGATTTTAAAAAAAACCGCTCATTTTTCTTAATTAATGCCATATAAAATCACCGCTCAATGAACACCAAACGCCCAATTCCGATTTAAACATAGAGCTTTTGAAAGAAGAATTAAATCACTTCCGATCATGTGGAAAACGAACTTGACACGACAGAAATGTGATTCTAAAGAAATGTTCGACAAGGGAGAGAATGGAAATATATTGTTGGAACATTCTGGGACACTTAGTGAGGAAAGTGGTTCAAGAAATTTAAACAATCATTTGAAGTCTACAGAATCAAGAGAACCAATAAGTAGGTTATTTGAAGTGTTCATGTGTCAGGATAACTGATACAAAGGGGGAAAAGATACTTAAGGAAGACCGTATGACTTAGATATGAAATCACGTTAAAATAATTGGATAATACGTAAAATACTTAATCCCTCTTTCTTTATTGGCTCATTTCAAATACATTTTTTGCTGCATTTATGTAATTATATTTTGCAAAACGTTAGCCATACTTTTATTGGGCAACCATAACTCATACAACTCCCTCTCTGTTTCTTCTGGTTCTAAGCAAGGTTGTACTCATTACCAGTCCTTTGCCATTCACCCACGTAAACTCGCCTTATAGGTCACTTGATGTTTCCTTCTACCCTTTTTGCTTTCACTATGTCCC
Organism: Acanthosepion pharaonis; assembly: GCA_903632075.3. Taxonomy (NCBI): domain Eukaryota; kingdom Metazoa; phylum Mollusca; class Cephalopoda; order Sepiida; family Sepiidae; genus Acanthosepion; species Acanthosepion pharaonis. Next base: position 3,873,483 of record CAHIKZ030003325.1, read on the forward strand.
GTGAGATTTATATACTCTAAAACCTATTTATTATTATGTGCTCCAGAAATATAAGATTTTTTTCTGTTATATGTTTTGCTGCCATATATGGTCTGAAGCCCCTTTTGTTTGCCTTGGGGTTCTTGATAAGCTCCAGAGGCGGATATGCAATATAATTGGCCCTGTTCTGGCATCTCGTCTACAGTCGCTCTCTCACAGATGCGCCATCGCCTCTCTCTGTCTTTTTTACAAATACTTTCATGATAATTGCTCCGAGGAGCTGCATTCGCTGGTTCCCAGACTTCACGAATTCAAGCGCCCTACGAGGCTGGCATCCCGCTCTCACCCTTTCACTGTCGAAACTACTAAATGTAGCCGTCTCTTCTACTCCAATAGCTTCATGTCTCGCACCTCTCGCCTGTGGAACTCCCTTCCCTATTCCTGTTTCCCTGAGAGCTATAATCTCCAACTATTCAAATGTAATGTCAATCGACATCTCCAGTTGCCTTGATCTATCCACTATCCTTCTCCTCATCCTTTCCTCTATCACTCCTATCTGCTCTTGCTCTAAATCGTCTGTAACCCGTGCGTCCTAGTGGCTTACTGCCTTGCTTTGGGTGAAACGCTTAAAAATAAAAGTATAAGTGTCTTTCAATTTTGCTTTAAAAAAACCGTCCTCCTTGTCACATTTTTATTTCATGATATTTTCAGGATTCAATAGAACCACTCCTCTACCGCTTAGAATCTGTTCATTTGTAAGGAAATTGTCCAGCATTCGCTGACATATAGTAGGGTAAAGACGAAAGAAAAACGTTTCACAAATAAAGGTGAATTTTCTGGCAACGGGGTTGGGGATGATTTATACTGAAGAATACCATGAACGGATCATGTGAACAATGAGGAGTTTTAAGAAAAATCGGAACAAAATCTTCGCGCTTAAGTTCAGAAAAAGCCCGCTGACATTTCTTTGGACACATAATGAGGAAAGAGGGTTTAAAGAATTTGGCACAGATAGATCATACTAAAAGCAGATGGGTCAGAGAGAAACAGCAAACTTGTAGAAATATATATCAGAACATGAACAAGTTGAGGTATTAAGGGGGCTCGTCATTTTGTACTACTTCAAACGATAGAATTTCGTGTACATTCATGATCGCATGCATTCTAGAAGGACGCATAACACAAATGATGAAGAAGGCGTCAGTAGAATATGCTTGATTCTGTTTGTTAAAATCATGATTGTGATGAATAATGCAATCATTATTACCGCAAAGAATATAAAAGGCAAGTCATTTGTCTGTATAAATTTAGCTCGTGACAAAATTAAGGGACAAAAGAATTCCCACCGTTGTCTGATAGTCATTTATCATTAGCTGTCCTGCTTCAATTGAAAATCTTCCCTCAATTTTTATTAGAAAATGGCGAAAGAACCACGAAAAAAGAACTCTTCTGGAAGAGCGGTGGCGTTAGAGTCACGGATTTCAAACTAACAGACCTCCATAACCCTACCAACGCATCGTAACGTGATAGCGACCTCTCAAGACGCGTGAGAATATGCGTGCTACCTCATAGCCAATTCGTCATTGCCGCGTGTGTCGCTTGCAATTATGTTTGGCATCTATGGAGGCGCTGTAAATTCAATTGCCCTAAGCAATGGATTTTAGCATGGCGGATGAAGTATGACTGATGTTTAAGCAGCTGCGGACACTCTCCTTTGTGTAAACATCTATCACGTTCTCTAGTTTTCCTTTTCAAGTAACTACCGTGTTCTGACCAGTTGATTCTTCGTATAGTTACCTGACAAGAATATTAGGATGCGAGCTACGTCCTTATCAATGACTGCCGTCAAGAAAGAACGACCTCAAAAAATGCTTTCGACATTAAATCACTTCAGTTTGCATTCTACAGATTTGTTTCAATTGTTCCTCCAGTACTTTTTTCGTATTTTATACAATTTTTCTCTTTCAAATTATAAACGATTTGTTTGTTAACTGTTTCGGATATAATAGCCACTTTTTTAATTTTTGCCATGTTTTCACCGACGATTTCCCTAACGTTTCGCACATGACACGTAATATATATATATATATATATATATATATATATATATATGTGTGTGTGTCTGTGTGTTTAGGGGACAATGATATAGAAATTTTTATATATCAAGTAAATTTTAGGTGAAAGAAATATGACAAAGGGGAAATGATTTTCATGTGACGCGTTTCATCGTTTTTAGGAACTCATCAGACTAAGTTTATGTTTACTACGCATGCGCAAAGAGAAAAGAAGATGAGAATTTGAAAATACTTTCAAAATAAAGAGAGTTTCTTTTCAAATATATATATATATATATATATATATATATATATATATATATATATATATATATGTCGTTTAAAAAATAAAATTGATTGTTTTAAATAAATAAATATATATATATATATATATATATATATATATATATTCAAAACAAATAATCGATTTTTTTTTTAATATATATATTTATATATATATATATATATATATATAGATAGATAGATAGATAGATAGAGCAGTTAATAAAACAATGGCAAACGAAATAATGAGTACGACAAACATTTATTATATATTAATTATTAACCATATGACAGAAAGGAATCACGGAGTGAAAAGTTCGGAATTTTCGGACAGGCCTGTGTCCTTCATCAACGGACCGAGGAATGATTAAAGAAATGGAAATTACTCACCGGCAGATGTTTTTGTTGATGGTGTATTTTCCAGTGAAAATCGTCTTTTTAGCAAAACCCGATCTCTGTATGCTTCCTCGATTTACAAACATCTTTTATGAAAATAAACTTCAATTTAAAATTTTGATCGGTGTTAGGCAGGTCTGTTATTACTTGTGTGTATCGTGAGGGGAGTGAGATTGTAAACATAGATGAAAAGAGTCATATATTTGGAAGGGGAAAATTGTCAGACCAAGTTGTCAAGTTTAGAAAGACGGGCTGCGGTTTCGAATATGATGTGATGAAAAAAAACATGGAACATATAAAAATAAAATATTATTAAATAAAATGAATTGAAAATAAATGAGTGAAGGAACAAAAAATGGTTAAAAATTTGGATAGAATGTTTGGAAAACTAGTTTTAACAAGAAAGTGGGCACAGAAAATAAATGAAAAACTGAGAAGAAAAATGTGTACATATATAGATGCACATGTAAGCGCATATAACAGGTGTGTAAATATATACAAGCCACCCACAAACATATGAATCTCAGTACACGTAAAGATATAAATACATGTATAAGATTAATATGTATCTACACTTCCCCACACCTTACATACGCTTATATGTAAAGGAGCCATGAGGATATAAAGAGGGTGACTGAGAAGTAGGCCTCAGTGTACAAGGCAATACTTCCATTATTGAATAGTGCGTCATGAGAGAAATCATAGGTGGCAGAATGGAAAAATATAGTAGGTAGGTTGGGTGATGGCAGTTAAAATTGAAAGTTAAAATGTGGGTGGAAGTCTTACTCATGCGAACAGGGGATGTTGCTGATAATGATATTTTAATCTAGTTTTATTATTAATCTTATATATGAAGTACAGTGTATGTGTGTGTGTGCGCGTGTGTGTGTCCCCAAGCAACTCTTCCGCTCCCACCAGTCCGATTTCGAAGATTCATGGCGCATTCAAAAGCCCTAGAAAAGTTAAGCAACGATTTTCGTTGAGCTCATATTCTGGGTTGCCATATTATTCGAGGTTAAAAAATATAATTTAATATATTATACTAGCCATTATCGTTTGCTTTCATGCTTCAAGAGGGAGTAAAACTTATTTTCCTTTAGGATCTAAAATTGCAGTTAGCGAGCGGCATTTAAGCTAGCTCCTGTGGCGGACTCTTGGTTTGGTCATCATCGCAACAGTTAGGGAGTCGATGCGATAGGCATCAATAAACTAAAAAAAAAAACTCAAAATTGATCGCTGCATTCAAGTATTGAATTAATGTTTAGGCTTACCTTTTAAAAGTTCAACGATAATTCTTCTGCTGACACTTAATTTAAAGACGATTTGATGTACATTGATCTTTATTTTCCGTACAAACAATTTTTTTATTTCATGTGTGACTCAACAGGGGACAATTTATACGATAAGATTAATATAGTGTATAAATTGTAAAATAGAATTAATTATACATTTAACATTTGAAGTTCGAGAAAAATAATAGCTAAATTAGTAAAATTTACCTTGTGTAATCTATATGAATAAATGCGAAATTGGAGCTCACTTCTCCCACGAATTCTTAGGATTAAAAAGCCCCAGCGTACACCCAAGCAAGGAATAAAAATTCCTCGAGCACACGCAACCGTCGGTTGCGCTGGTCTCGGTGCGTGCACCAATCCCTCTCTCTAGGGCAATGAGAGACCGCGCCGTCCGGCAGCTCTTCCACATGGCTGGGTACATCTCAGTATAATTTTCTTCAGTTGACACTCTTTGACGGAGTCGCCCCTGAATGCACTCTGTCCGAGGACAGAGATGGATGCAACTGAGACATGATAATTACTGTTATAACCCACTAGAGAGAGAGCAATTTATGATATTGAGTCACCCCCCCACGAGGGTGTCATGTGGCACAAGGCCTTTTTAACGTGGGCATTCCCGAGCCATTAGGCTCGGCCAAAAAATAGCCCATTTGAACCCGTATAAACGGGTTCAGGGCCGGTTTTACCTCCCCGAAGAAGACTCCGCCCTTCGGCGTAGCCTCCTTCGGGTTCCTCCCGCCCGTAGGAAGAGAGTTCAAACCGAGCAGTCTGTTCAAAAGTGAACTACTGACTCACTTCGAGAGAGCAATTTACGGACTAAAAGCTCAGCATTTGTATTATATATTATCTACTTCTGGGCAATATCAATCAAGTTCAACTAATTTGCATGTTGATTTTAAAAAAGTTTTTCATTAATTAGCTATCCTTCATTACTGTTCTTTTATTCAAGGATTGTTTTGATTTTCGTATCAAAAATAATTCTGTTTAGGAATATCAATTTATATAGTGCAGAAAAGTCTTTGAAATTTTCATTTTACTTGTCCTTCTACAAGTTGGCATCTATTTGTAAAACTTTTCTTAACTATAACAAGCCAATTTATGAATGAAATGATAATTTGAAATTTTTGTTTCGAATATTTCATGTAGTGAAGCGATATCGAGCGGACGAATCCTGCTAGATATACATATACATACACACACACACACAAACACACACACACACATATATATATAGCATTTCAGTTATACATATGTATATATAATTGTACATATATATGCACATACATATATATATATATGTATATATATATACATATATATATTATACATATACATATATATATATATGTATGTATGTATGTATGTATTATACACTGTTATATTAGAACATGTAAGATACTACTACAAAACTGTACATTTTCTTTCGACGTCTCATCAGGTATTTAACAATGATGTTTTTTATTAAACGTCGAATCAAAATGTACAATTTTGTAGTAGTAACCTAAATGTTCTAATGTAACATTGTTTAATATTTTTTATTGCTCTACTCTTGTATTGAGCCCTTTGTTTAATTTTGAACGTTGGAATTTTATTTTTTGTTCTTTTATATTTGGATACGAAAAATCTTTAAAATGAAATCACACACTGAAGGATTAAACAGGAAATAACTCAGGGAGTTAAATTTCCAAGGAGAGCTCGCTAACCATCAATAAAATTCCTCGGATGAGTAAGTCCCCATTCTTTATTTATTCCCCGTCTCGGCTTACGCAAAAAAAATGACAGATGTTTGAACCCAGCTCTTCCTCCCGTCCAAGCCTATTGGTAAATAGCAAGACAGAATATAGCATTGGGTGGGGAACGGTCTTACGAAATGCCTGACTTCTGCATTAACCTTGCCTATCAAAATCAGTCAGTTATGTGCCATGCTTGATACACGCTTCGGCGATCATGTACCTTTTGATACATGACTGACGAGGCAGATTTTTTCCCGCAGTAGGTTACCATTTCTTTAGAACCAGGTTTGCTCTGCTACTTACACATTGCTAGGGGGAAAAGAAGAATATTCATACCTTTTCCAGGGTATTAGCACGTAAGTGAATGTAATGGATCTGACTGGAATTCGAACTCGGCTCTCCGATTTCTCAATCCGAGGTTCCCCAAAACTAGTGAAGTGTTTTTTTTTTTTTTGCTAAAAATAATGTAACCCAGGTCTCTCAATCGCAACATTGTCCATATTTATCTCGCTGCAAATTTGGCGCTTGAAAACATCAAATTGTCTTTGAAATTATGTGGACAAGGTTAAGCCAAATAAGTTCCTAGATGTAGATTACTGACGAAGACTAAGACGTCATTGTCCGATATTGGTAATGTTTTATTAATTGTTATATGCCTGTACATTTTCCGGAAAAACTTCGTATTTATTAATATCAAATATCAAGTGAGTAATTTTATAAAAAAAAGAGATGTCCCCATTTTTATTAAAAATGTTACGTAAATATTTAAGAAAATTTCA
>CAHIKZ030003325.1:3885000-3902500 GCA_903632075.3 Acanthosepion pharaonis
AAAATTTCTGCCCCGATCCATAATTTACCTACATTTAACAAACACGCCAAGACACATGACTTTATTTAGTTTTCTATGCACATTTCCATCACAAAATTATATAAAATCATCACTACATTAATATCAGCAATCTTTTACAGGAACCAGCCACTAAATTCGTACATTAAAATTAAATATGTGTAATTATTTATATGATATAAACATTTTCATTTAAACATTAATTCAAATTGATTCGGTTTTATAGGACATACCTGTATGTCGTCATATATTTTTTATTCTTTTGTTCTTAATCAAAACGTATCTGTTTCTCGATGGGATGTTAAAAAATTGAAGGCATCAAATCTTGAACTATTGTGCTTCCATTGGATTCTCGAATTTTGTCCAAAATTGAGAAGCCTATTTCTGAACATCTAAAGTTGCAGGCAGAACCAGGAAAAAATGTATGAGTTTTATATTTTTAGATATTGGTCAGGAATCCAATTAATGAAAACCCTAAAATGGCATTACTTTTATTTCAATTTTTAAATACATTATGTTATATAAATATTTGATGTCGTATCCTAAAGATTTGTAATCAGACAGGTTGGCGTATTTATGCTGCAAAGCATCTATATACTGCTTAGATAATGTATGGATAAACACTCTATACCTCTTTACATCAAATATGAAAATTCATCAATGTGAGCAAATAACATCTACATTGACATTAAAAAGTTTTGAAATATATCACTTTACTTTTCTTTAGCTGGTTCTTCATGTAAGAGAACGTTCTTGTTATGTAACTGTTCAATGCCTATCTTTGTTTTGTCAATCATGTTTTTATAATGTTTATCATTACAAAAAACTGTCAACATGCTGAAAAGTTTGTTCGCTTATTTTATCTTGTATATGCTTCAATTCAAACGGCTGTACAATATCAAATGATTGCAAAGTGTTTTGCATCTGTATACTAAAATTCTCCTAATAGAATTCTAGAGAGTCATTGAGTATTATTGTTAAATTAATGAAGGAGGTGTGTGATATTAAGGAAAGAAGAGATGGTAAGATATCAAAATAACGAGGATAAGGAGGTCAGATAGAGATTAGCCCATGACACGAAGAAGCAAAGATTCGGTTCGACAAACTGTCAGTTCTTAGGTAAAAAGTTGTTTGGTGGAAATGACTAGCGCGAAATTCCTGGAATTGGTACAACTAAAGAATGGACATCATCTCAACATTTGTCATGGTAGTAGCGACAGAATATCGATAGTTTTGCGACGTCGCGTCTGCAGTGAAAATAAAGTCCTCACTCAAAATAATGCGTAAAAGATTTTTAAATCGAACAAAAAAAAATGGAATTTAAGGACGGAGCGGCTTCATCCCAGATATCGCTACAGTTCACCCTTTTTGTTCCAAACTGAAAAAAAATCCTCTATTTTTTTTTCAAGAATATTACATCTTTTCAAGCGACTGCTTTACGACCAATATTTTACCGGATATATAGTTTCACCTTCTGTTGCACAGTAATGGAATATTTATATTAAAATCCTTGAAGATAATTTTCGCGTTGTACTGGAAAATGCAAATTCGCAACATATGCTTACATGTGAATAGATATTTTACCTGCATTATCTTTCACAGCATTTCAACTGAAGTAATTAAGTTTATGGGAAACACAATGAATGAAACAGCCGAATGAAAAACTATTCTTCTTCTGTGTTTCTAATCAATTTCGTTCACCTGTCAATACATCTTCTCCAACGTCCATTTGCTTAATCAATTTAGTTTTTTGAACCTGAAAGGAGCTTACGTTTCTATCGCTGATTCCGATACATTTCTTATTATTACTTACATCATATAATCCTAAAAATCCCTGATTTATTTTACATCCATTTACCTATCTGATAACGAAAGTTTGTTAGGCGTAGTTCAGTCAGTAGTCTCAACTGCTTGAATTGAAATGAACGGTGAACTTTCGAATCCCGTTCGAATAATATTAGCTATTATGCTATCAATTGATTTTTTTAAAAGGCAGTAATACCCACTAAAGCATAAATGGTTACAGGGCGTGGGGGAAGAATTAGGAGCAGAAACAATAATGATTAGAAAAAGAAGAGAGTAATCAAGAGGACAGCAGATAACGATTGACATTACTTTTAATTTTTTGCAGATTAAGGTTGTCTGGAAAGCATGGTGTCTGAAGGGATTTCCATCATCTAGAAGTGCCAGAGAAGAAACTGTTAGCATAGAACTTACGGTTACATCTAGCTAGTACTGCGATTAAATTCATAAATTTTAGGTAGCATAGCGAAGAGCTCATTCGAACAATTACCATGAAAGTATTTATAGAAAAAATATGCAACGTTACGGCGGTGGGAAAATGACTGAAGCTGAGCCTCCAGATCAGGGCCAATAATATTGCAGATTTTCCTTTAGATATGCTCAAGGAGCTCAATGTAAATACCAGGGCACCGAACCATATGTGGCAGCAATAGTCTAAGAATGGTTGAAAGCTAGAGTTATAGATAAGTAAAATAGATACCGAAGATAAAAGTTCTCCCCCTACATCGTAAACCGAGTTTCCTAGCATAAACCTATAAAATCATTTTGTAATCTACTTGAAATTGCTGAATAATAATTAGAGGCTTATTTGAAAGTAAATATTATTTAGTTTTTTTTAGCAAAACGAGTCCATAACTGTCAATAATTGTCTTTGTCACGGCAATCATTTCTTTCATGTCCACGCACAGGCAGTTCGTCTCTCATGTCCACGCACTGGCAGTTCTTCTTTCATGTCCACGCACCGGCAGTCCTTCTTTCATGTCCACGCACCGGCAGTTCTTCTTTCATGTCCACGCACTGGCAGTTCGTCTCTCATGTCCACGCACTGGCAGTTCTTCTTTCATGTCCACGCACCAGCAGTTCTTCTTTCATGTCCACACACTGGCAGTTCGTCTCTCATGTCCACGCACTGGCAGTTCTTCTTTCATGTCCACGCACCGGCAGTCCTTCTTTCATGTCCACGCACCGGCAGTTCTTCTTTCATATCCACGCACTGGCAGTTCGTCTTTCATGTCCACGCACCGGCAGTTCTTCTTTCATGTCCACGCACCGGCAGTCCTTCTTTCATGTCCACGCACCGGCAGTTCTTCTTTCATGTCCACGCACTGGCAGTTCGTCTCTCATGTCCACGCACTGGCAGTTCTTCTTTCATGTCCACACACTGGCAGTTCTTCTTTCATGTCCACGCACAGGCAGTTCGTCTCTCATGTCCACGCACTGGCAGTTCTTCTTTCATGTCCACGCACTGGCAGTTCTTCTTTCATGTCCACGCACTGGCAGTTCGTCTCTCGCGTCCACGCACAGGCAGTTCTTCTTTCATGTCCACGCACTGGGTTCTTCTTTCATGTCCACGCACCGGCAGTTCTTCTTTCATGTCCACGCACTGGCAGTTCTTCTTTCATGTCCACGCACCGGCAGTTCTTCTTTCATATCCACGCACTGGCAGTTCGTCTCTCATGTCCACGCACTGGCAGTTCTTTTTTTCATGCCCACGCACTGGCAGTTCTTCTTTCATGTCCACGCACTGGCAGTTCTTCTTTCATGTCCACGCACTGGCAGTTCGTCTCTCATGTCCACGCACAGGCAGTTCTTCTTTCATGTCCACGCACTGGCAGTTCTTCTTTCATGTCCACGCACCGGCAGTTCTTCTTTCTGTCCACGCACTGGCATGTCCACGCACCGGCAGTTCTTCTTCATATCCACGCACTGGCAGTTCGTCTCTCATGTCCACGCACTGGCAGTTCTTCTTTCATGTCCACGCACTGGCAGTTCGTCTCTCATGTCCACGCACTGGCAGTTCGTCTCTCATGTCCACGCACTGGCAGTTCTTCTTTCATGTCCACGCACCGGCAGTCCTTCTTTCATGTCCACGCACCGGCAGTTCTTCTTTCATGTCCACGCACCGGCAGTTCGGCGTCCACGCACTGGCAGTTTTTCTTTCATGTCCACGCACCGGCAGTCCTTCTTTTATGTCCACGCACCGGCAGTTTCTTTTCATGTCCACGCACTGGCAGTCATGTCCACGCACTGGCAGTTCTTCTTTCATGTCCACGCACCGGCAGTCCTTCTTTCATATCAACGCACCGGCAGTTCTTCTTTCATGTCCACGCACTGGCAGTTCGTCTCTCATGTCCACGCACTGGCAGTTCTTCTTTTCATGTCCACGCACCGGCAGTCCTTCTTTCATGTCCACACACCGGCAGTTCTTCTTTCATGTCCACGCACTGGCAGTTCGTCTCATGTCCACGCACTGGCAGTTCTTCTTTCATGTCCACGCACCGGCAGTCCTTCTTTCATGTCCACGCACCGGCAGTTCTTCTTTCATGTCCACGCACTGGCAGTTCGTCTCGGTGCGTCCACGCACTGGCAGTTCTTCTTTCATGTCCACACACTGGCAGTTCTTCTTTCATGTCCACGCACAGGCAGTTCGTCTCTCATGTCCACGCACTGGCAGTTCGTCTCTCATGTCCACGCACTGGCAGTTCTTCTTTTGGCGTCCACGCACCAGCAGTTCTTCTTTCATGTCCACACACTGGCAGTTCGTCTCTCATGTACACGCACCGGCAGTTCTTCTTTCATGTCCACGCACCGGCAGTCCTTCTTTCATGTCCACGCACCGGCAGTTCTTCTTTCATGTCCACGCACTGGCAGTTCGTCTCTCATGTCCACGCACTGGCAGTTCTTCTTTCATGTCCACACACTGGCAGTTCTTCTTTCATGTCCACGCACAGGCAGTTCGTCTCTCATGTCCACGCACTGGCAGTTCTTCTTTCATGTCCACGCACTGGCAGTTCTTCTTTCATGTCCACGCACCGGCAGTCCTTCTTTCATGTCCACGCACCGGCAGTTCTTCTTTCATGTCCACGCACTGGCAGTTCGTCTCTCATGTCCACGCACTGGCAGTTCTTCTTTCATGTCCACGCACCGGCAGTCCTTCTTTCATGTCCACGCACCGGCAGTTCTTCTTTCATGTCCACGCACTGGCACTTCGTCTCTCATGTCCACTTACTGGCAGTTCTTCTTTTCATGTCCACACACTGGCAGTTCTTCTTTCATGTCCACGCACAGGCAGTTCGTCTCTTATGTCCACGCACTGGCAGTTCTTCTTTTCATGTCCACGCACTGGCAGTTCTTCATGTCCACGCACCGGCAGTCCTTCTTTCATGTCCACGCACCGGCAGTTCTTCTTTCATGTCCACGCACTGGCAGTTCGTCTCTCATGTCCACGCACTGGCAGTTCTTCTTTCATGTCCACACACTGGCAGTTCTTCTTTCATGTCCACGCACCGGCAGTTCGTCTCTCGCGTCCACGCAGTTCTTCTTTCATGTCACTGGCAGTTCTTCTTTCATGTCCACGCACTGGCAGTTCTTCTTTCATGTCCACGCACTGGTAGTTCTTCTTTCATGTCCACGCACAGGCAGTTCGTCTCTCATGTCCACGCACTGGCAGTTCGTCTCTCATGTCCACGCACTGGCAGTTCTTCTTTCATGTCCACGCACCGGCAGTTCTTCTTTCATGTCCACTGGCAGTTCGTCTTTCATGTCCACGCACTGGCAGTTCTTCATGTTTCATGTCCACGCACCGGCAGTCCTTCTTTCATGTCCACGCACCGGCAGTTCTTCTTTCATGTCCACGCACTGGCAGTTCTCTCTCATGTCCACGCACTGGCAGTTCTTCTTTTCATGTCCACACACTGGCAGTTCTTCTTTCATGTCCACGCACAGGCAGTTCGTCTTTCATGTCCACGCACTGGCAGTTCATGTTCTTTCAGTTGTCCACGCACTGGCAGTTCTTCTTTCATGTCCACGCACCGGCAGTTCTTCTTTCATGTCCACGCACCGGCAGTTCTTCTTTCATGTCCACGCACTGGCAGTTCGTCTCTCATGTCCACGCACTGGCAGTTCTTCTTTCATGTCCACGCACCGGCAGTTCTTCTTTCATGTCCACGCACTGGCAGTTCTTCTTTCATGTCCACGCACTGGCAGTTCGTCTCTCATGTCCACGCACTGGCAGTTCTTCTTTCATGTCATGTCCACAGGCAGTTCGTCTTTTCGTGTCCACGCACTGGCAGTTCTTCTTTCATGTCCACGCACAGGCAGTTCTTCTTTCATGTCCACGCACTGGCAGTTCTTTCTTTCATGTCCACGCACTGGCAGTCCTTCTTTCATGTCCACGCACCGGCAGTTCTTCTTTCATGTCCACGCATTGGCAGTTCGTCTCTTGCGTCCACGCACTGGCAGTTCTTCTTTCATGTCCACACACTGGCAGTTCTTCTTTCATGTCCACGCACAGGCAGTTCGTCTCTCATGTCCACGCACTGGCAGTTCTTCTTTCATGTCCACGCACCGGCAGTTCTTCTTTCGCAACGGCAGTTTCCTTTCATGTCCACGCACCGGCAGTCCTTCTTTCATGTCCACGCACTGGCAGTTCTTCTTTCATGTCCACGCACTGGCAGTTCTTCTTTCATCGTCCACGCACTGGCAGTTCTTCTTTCATGTCCACGCACAGGCAGTTCTTCTTTCATGTCCACGCACCGGCAGTTTCTTTCATGTCCACGCACTGGCAGTTCTTCTTTCATGTCCACGCACTGGCAGTTCTTCTTTCGTCCACGCACCGGCAGTCCTTCTTTCATGTCCACGCAACGGCAGTTCTTCTTTCATGTCCACGCACTGGCAGTTCGTCTCATGTCCACGCACAGTTCTTCTTTCATGTCCACCGGCAGTTCTTCTTTCATGTCCACGCACCGGCAGTTCTTCTTTCATGTCCACGCACCGGCAGTTCTTCTTTCATGTCCACGCACTGGCAGTTCTTCTTTCATGTCCACGCACTGGCAGTTGGCAGTTCATGTTTCACTGGCGTCCACACACTGGCAGTTCTTCTTTCATGTCCACGCACAGGCAGTTCGTCTTTCATGTTGGCAGTTCTTCTTTCATGTCCACGCACTGGCAGTTCTTCTTTCATGTCCACGCACCGGCAGTTCTTCTTTCATGTCCACGCACCGGCAGTTCTTCTTTCATGTGGCAGTTCTTCTTTCATGTCCACGCACCGGCGTCTCTCATGTCCACGCACTGGCAGTTCTTCTTTCATGTCCACGCACCGGCAGTTCTTCTTTCATGTCCACGCACTGGCAGTTCTTCTTCATGTCCACGCACTGGCAGTTGTCCATGTCCACGCACCGGCAGTTCTTCTTCATGTGGCAGTTCTTCTTTCATGTCCACGCACCGGCAGTCCTTTCGCGTCCACGCACCGGCAGTTCTTCATGTCCACGCACCGGCAGTTCGTCTTTCATGTCCACGCACTCTGGCAGTCCACGCACTGGCAGTTCTGTTTCACGCACTGGCAGTTCTTCTTTCATGTCCACGCACCGGCAGTTCTTCTTTCATGTCCACGCACTGGCAGTTCGTGTCCACGCACTGGCAGTTCTTCTTTCATGTCCACGCACTGGCAGTTCTTTCATGTCCACGCAGTGGCAGTTCTTTTCATGTCCACGCACCGGCAGTTCTTCTTTCATGTCCACGCACCGGCAGTTCTTCTTTCATGTCCACGCACTGGCAGTTCTTCTTTCATGTTCACCGGCAGTCCTTCTTTCATGTCCACGCACTGGCAGTTCTTCTTTTTCATGTCCACGCACCGGCAGTTCTTCTTTCATGTCCACGCACTGGCAGTTCAGTCCATGTCCACGCACCGGCAGTTCTTCTTTCATGTCCACGCACTGGCAGTTCGTCTCTCATGTCCACGCACTGGCAGCAGTTCTTTCCACGTCTCATCGGCGTCCACGCACTGGCAGTTCTTCTTTTCATGTCCACGCACCGGCAGTTCTTCTTTCATGTCCACGCACTGGCAGTTCTTCTTTCATGTCCACGCACTGGCAGTTCTTCTTTCATGTCCACCACTGGCACTGGCAGTTCTTCTTTTCATGTCCACGCACCGGCAGTTCTTCTTTCATGTCCACGCACTGGCAGTTCGTCTCATGTCCACGCACTGGCAGTTCTTCTTTCATGTCCACGCACCGGCAGTTCTTCTTTCATGTCCACGCACCGGCAGTTCTTCTTTCATGTCGCACCGGCAGTTCTTCTTTCATGTCCACGCACTGGCAGTTCTTCTTTTCACCGGCAGTTCTTCTTTCATGTCCACGCACTGGCAGTTCTTCTTCATGTCCACGCACTGGCAGTTCTTCTTTCATGTCCACGCACCGCGTCCACGCACTGGCAGTTCTTCCACGCACCGGCAGTTCTTTCATGTCCACGCACTGGCAGTTCTTCTTTCATGTCCACGCACTGGCAGTTCTTCTTTCATGTCCACGCACCGGCAGTTCTTTTGGCAGTTCGTCTCATGTCCACGCACTGGCAGTTCTTCTTTCATGTCCACGCACCGGCAGTTCTGTCTGGCAGTTCTTCTTTCATGTCCACGCACTGGCAGTTCTTCTTTCATGTCCACGCACCGGCAGTCCTTCTTTCATGTCCACGCACCGGCAGTTCTTCTTCATGTCCACGCACTGGCAGTTCGTCTCTCATGTCCACGCACTGGCAGTTGTCCACGCACTGGCAGTTCTTCTTTCATGTCCACGCACCGGCAGTTCTTCTTTCATGTCCACGCACCGGCAGTTCTTCTTTCATGTCACGCACTGGCAGTTCTTCTCTTGTCCACGCACTGGCAGTTCTTCTTTCATGTCCACGCACCGGCAGTTCTTTCATGTCCACGCACTGGTAGTTCTTCTTTCATGTCCACGCACTGGCAGTTCTTCTTTCATGTCCACGCACCGGCAGTTCTTCTTTCATGTCCACGCACCGGCAGTTCTTCTTTCATGTCCACGCACCGGCAGTTCTTCTTCTGGCGTCCACACCGGCAGTTCTTCTTTCATGTCCACGCACCGGCAGTTCTTCTTTCATGTCCACGCACGGCAGTTCTTCTTTCATGTCCACGCACCGGCAGTTCTTCTTTCATGTCCACGCACTGGCAGTTCTTCTTTCATGTCCACGCACTCTTCTTCATGTCCACGCACCGGCAGTTCTTCTTTCATGTCCACGCACTGGCAGTTCTTCTTTCATGTCCACGCACCGGCAGTTCTTCTTTCATGTCCACGCACCGGCAGTTCTTCTTTCATGTCACGCGGCAGTTCTTCTTGGCGTTCGTCCATGTCCACGCACTGGCAGTTCTTCTTTCATGTCCACGCACTGGCAGTTCTTCATGTTCATGTCCACGCACTGGCAGTTCTTCTTTCATGTCCACGCACCGGCAGTTCTTCTTTCATGTCCACGCACTGGCAGTTCTTCTTTCATGTCCACGCACTGGCAGTTCGTCTTTCAAGTCCACGCACCGGCAGTTCTTCTTTCATGTCCACGCACTGGCAGTTCGTCTCTCATGTCCACGCACTGGCAGTTCTTCTTTCATGTCCACGCACTTTCATGTCCACGCACCGGCAGTTCTTTCTTTCATGTCCACGCACTGGCAGTTCTTCTCTGCGTCCCACGCACTGGCAGTTCTTCTTCCACACACTGGCAGTTCTTCTTCATGTCCACGCACAGGCAGTTCGTCTCATGTCCACGCACTGGCAGTTCTTCTTTTCATGTCCAC
This sequence comes from Acanthosepion pharaonis, assembly GCA_903632075.3. Lineage (NCBI taxonomy): Eukaryota > Metazoa > Mollusca > Cephalopoda > Sepiida > Sepiidae > Acanthosepion > Acanthosepion pharaonis. The sequence goes on from CAHIKZ030003325.1 coordinate 3,894,617, forward strand.
GCACTGGCACTGTCCACGCACCGGTTCTTCTTTCATGTCCACGCACCGGCAGTTCTTCAGTCCACGCAGTTTCGTCCACGCACCGGCAGTTCTTCTTTCATGTCCACGCACCGGCAGGCAGCACTGGCAGTTCTTTTCATGTCCACGCACTGGCAGTTCTTCTTTCAGTCAGTTCTTCTTTCATGTCCACGCACTGGCAGTTCTTCTTTCATGTCCACGTCCACGCACTGGCAGTTCGTCTCTCATGTCCACGCACCGGGTTCTTTCATGTCCACGCACTGGCAGTTCTTCTTTCATGTCCACGCACTGGCAGTTCGTCTTCGCAGTTCTTCTTTCATGTCATGGCAGTTCTTCCATGTCCACGCACCGGCAGTTCTTCTTTCATGTCCACGCACCGGCAGTTCTTCTTTCATGTCCACTGGCAGTTTCTCTGTCAGTTCTTCTTTCATGTCCCACTGGCAGTTCTTCTTTCATGTCCACGCACCGGCAGTTCTTCTTTCATGTCCACGCACTGGCAGTTCTTCTTTCATGTCCACGCACCGGCAGTTCTTCTTTCATGTCCACGCACTGGCAGTTCGTCTCTCATGTCCACGCACTGGTAGTTCTTCTTTCATGTCCACGCACTGGCAGTTCTTCCATGTCCACGCACCGGCAGTTCTTCTTTCATGTCCAGTTCTTCTTTCATGTCCACGCACCGGCAGTTCGTCTCTCATGTCCACGCACTGGCAGTTCTTCTTTCATGTCCACGCACTGGCAGTTCTTCTTTCATGTCCACGCACCTGGCAGTTCTTCTTTCATGTCCCACGCACTCAGTTCTTCTTCATGTCCACGCACTGGCAGTTCTTCTTTCATGTCCACGCACTGGCAGTTCTTCTTTCATGTCCACGCACCGGCGTCCTTCTTTCCACCGGCACTGGTCCACGCACTGGCAGTTCTTCTTTCATGTCCACGCACTTCGTCTTTCACACGCACTGGCAGTTCGTCTCTCATGTCCACGCACTCGGCAGTTCTTCTTTCATGTCCACGCACTGGCAGTTCTTCTTTTGTCCACGCACCGGCAGTTCTTCTTTCATGTCCACGCACCGGCAGTTCTTCTTTCATGTCCACGCACCGGCAGTTGTCTTTCTGTCCACGCACTGGCAGTTCTTCTCTCATGTCCACGCACTGGCAGTTCTTCTTTCATGTCCACGCACTGGCAGTTCTTCTTTGGTCCACGCACTGGCAGTTCGTCATGTCACCGGCAGTTCTTCATGTCCACGCACTGGCAGTTCTTCTTTCATGTCCACGCACTGGCAGTTCTTCTTTCATGTCCACGCACTGGCAGTTCTTCTTTCATGTCCACTGTCTTCTTTCATGTTGTCCCGCACTGGCAGTTCTTCTTTCATGTCCACGCACTGGCAGTTCTTCTTTCATGTCCACGCACCGGCAGTTTTCATGTCCATGTCCACGCACTGGCAGTTCGTCTCTCATGTCCACGTGGCAGTTCTTCTTTCATGTCCACGCACAGGCAGTTCTTCTCTTTCACTGGCAGTTCTTCTTTCATGTCCACGCACTGGCAGTTCTTCTTTTCGTCCACGCACCGGCAGTTCTTCTTTCATGTCCACGCACCGGCAGTTCTTTTTCATGTCCACGCACTGGCAGTTCGTCTCTCATGTCCACGCACTGGCAGTTCTTCTTTCATGTCCACACACCGGCAGTTCTCTTCATGTCCATGTCCACGCACTGGCAGTTCGTCTTTCATGCACTGGCAGTTCTTCTTTCATGTCCACGCACTGGCAGTTCTTCTTTCATGTCCACGCACTGGCAGTTCTTCTCTCATGTCCACGCACTGGCAGTTCTTCTTCATGTCCACGCACTGGCAGTTCCTTCTTTCATGTCCACTGGCAGTTCTTCTTTCATGTCCACGCACTGGCAGTTCTTCTTCATGTCCACGCACTGGCAGTTCGTCTTTCATGTCCACGCACGCAGTTTTCTTCTTTCATGTCCACGCACTGGCAGTTCTTCTTTCATGTCCACGCACTGGCACATGTCCACGCACCGGCAGTTCGTCTCTCATGTCCACGCACTGGTAGTTCTTCTTTCATGTCCACGCACTGGCAGTTCTTCTTTCATGTCCACGCACCGGCAGTTCTTCTTTCATGTCCACGCACTGGCAGTTCTTCTTTCACGTCCACGCACCGGCAGTTCTTCTTTCATGTCCACGCACTGGCAGTTCTTCTTCCATGTCCACGCACCGGCTTATTCTTCTTTCATGTCCACGCACTGGCAGTTCTTCTTTCATGTCCACGCACCGGCAGTTCTTCTTTCATGTCCACGCACCGGCAGTTCTTCTCTCATGTCCACGCACCGGCAGTTCTTCTTTTCACCGGCAGTTCTTCTTCATGTCCACGCACCGGTAGTTCTTCTTTCATGTCCAAAGTTCTTCTTTCATATCCACGCACTGGCAGTTCTTCTCATGTCCACGCACCGGCAGTTCTTCTTTCATGTGCTTTCTCCACGCACTGGCAGTTCTTCTTTCATGTCCACGCACTGGCAGTTCTTCTTTTTCCACGCACCGGCAGTTCTTCTTTCATGTCCACGCACTGGCAGTCATGTCCACGCACTGGCAGTTCGATCTTTCATGTTACACCGGCTTGGTTCTTCTTTACATATTCTTTCATGTCCACGCACTGGCAGTTCGTCTCTCATGTCCACGCACCGGCAGTTCTTCTTTCATGTCCAACCGGCAGTTCTTCTTTCCACGCACCGGCAGGTTCTTCTTCACGTCCACTCATAAAGTTCTTCTTTTTGTCCACGCACCGGCAGTTCTTCTTTCATGTCCACGCACTGGCAGGTCCACGCACTGGCAGTTCTTCTTTCATGTCCACGCACCGGCAGTTCTTCTTTCATGTCCACGCACTGGCAGTTCGTCTCTCATGTCCGCACTGGCAGTTCGTCTCTCAATCCACGCACTGGCAGTTCTTCTTTCATGTCCACGCACCGGCAGTCCTTCTTTCATGTCCACCACTGGCAATGTCCACGCACCGGCAGTTCTTCTTTCATGTCCACGCACTGGCAGTTCTTCTTTCATGTCCACCACCGGCAGTTCTTCTTTTTCATGTCCACGCACTGGAGTTCGTTCATTTTCCACGCACTGGCAGTTCGTCTCATTCTTTGCAACGATAAAATACAGCGTAATTCTTCTTCTTCTTCTTTGTTCCATGTTCTTTCAGAACTTTGGTGACCTTGGCTCTCCACAATATCCAGTAACTTTCTTCTTTCGTTATCTCTCCTATTCTTTGCTTTGCCAAACTTCTTAGAAACGTTATACGCTGCCTTTTTTCTTCCCCTCTTACCATCAATATGCCCTGTCAGTGTTACATTTCTGTTGTGGTACGATTCACCTAATTTACATAGTGGAGTACCGACCATATAAATATGGGTTGGTACCGGGAAGACGATGGAGGGAGTAAGAAGAGATCCAATCCAGAGACTCTGCCCGACTGCGACAAAGTCAACCCATTCTACAGGAACGGTCTTCCCAAGAATATACCAAAACTCTCTGTAAATATTGTGTACACTTTCTTGTTTCAATACATTTTGTTTAAGTACATTTTGTGTTGTATTATTATTATTCCATGCTTTATTCAAGCTTCAACAATTTCCTAAGCTCTGTTTCCTCTGCCCTTGAAATTCCAATTTACTCTATCTGATGTTAAGCATAGTGTCCTTTTTGTTTCCATTTTCTCGAAGACCTTCGTTGTTACTCACATGGTCAGTTCATAGAATTCCCATCACCCTTTTGTAGAATCACACTTATGTTGCTTCAGATTTCTTCATCATCTGCAATATAAGAAGAACGATTCTATGATTTAAGTACGATTTTCCTTGTATCTAACAGGATATTCTTATTTATTAATACTCTGCTTAGAATATTTGCTATCACAATGCGCCCTCGGATTTCGATGTCTATTATTTTTTAAAAAAAAAAGTCATACGTCTCCTTTAATTAATTGCATTTTATTTGCTGACGTACGGTGGCTGTTAATAATTAAATATAAATCAAGGCTTCAATGTTAAAATAAATCAGTATTTAATTACAATCGCAAATAAATACTTAACAAGAACAAAGAATTAAAAGTAAACCAAAGATGATAATTTCAGTGAATACCTTGTTAGTAGCGGGGTTCGGATTAACGTCCGGTAAGTGCTAAATCAAAACGAAAATCATCGACGCACAATAATTCACACTAATTCCACTGGATATTTCCATTCAATAGTTACTCAATAATCACTGTAGTCAGTAGCCTGACACCGCTATTTATACATCTTGAGGAAAATATATATTCATAAGTTCAGAGTGTCACGTTCAAACCTCGATGTTGGTAGTTTTCTTCCTATATGACACTTTATACCATTAATTTTCAAGCTTTAAACACTAGCAGGTAATAAGTTACATACATAAACCCTTTTTAAACGTTTATAATTATTTATATGACTGATACTGTTAAAAAATATGTTTCTAATCACTCGGAATTTGTTTATCTATCATCCGTCCCTACTTAATCTAATTTGGGCTAAAAACACAAGCATAATCAACAGTATTTTTTTCGATGCACATCCACTTAACCAATCAATCTGTCCTATTTTCTAATCTGAAACGAACATGCGCCTACTGTAGTTCTAAGTAGAAGGCAAGGTTTTCCTGGTTTTACAGGCATGCTTTACCGTTTTTCTCTGCAATATTCCCCATTTCCAACGGATTTTTCTTTAAGATTTAATGGAACATTCTTCTCCGTTATATATGTCTTTGTATTCTCCATTAGATACAAGTTCTTTTCCGTTATATATAAGTGTGTGTATATTTCATTAATATACTATGTATTTGACAACGTGTCGACGGTTTTGTTAAAACACACAAAGCTTTTAAAATATTTTTATTTTAATATTCTCTGTCTTTTGATGAAAAATCTGAAAATATTGATTCATTTCTTGTTGCGTTTCTTGTTGCGTAAATGAAATCGGCGTAGACATTTTTGAAGTAACATAATATTATATGCAGAGGTGAACACACAAAAAAAATGACTTCCCGCGGGAGGTAATCTACAGGTGTGAAAGAAATATTGTCGTTGATATTTCAAATTGTAATTTGCCTAAATCCTTTCATAAAAATGTCTCTTCTGAATAAAATATAAATTCCTATAACTGCTGAAAGTATTTAAAGTTACGTAGAAACATAAAATTAAAGACATATTTGTTACGTTCATAGCACAACTAATAGTTTTCTATTGGCTGTAAGACATCAAAGATAGATGACAGCCTAAAATGTTCATCTTTTAAGCTTCCGGTTCCAATTTTTTTTTTTTTTTTTTACTGGCGACCACTTTTAATAAAAACAGTGTATTTAGCTATTACTTACAATTTTTTATAAAATGAATAACACTAACATAATAATAAACTAGAAATTAATAATACTACATAATAGTAAAATAGAAATTAATAATACTAGCATAATAATAAAATAGAAATTAATAATATTAACATATGCACCACAGAGTGTATAAATAGCTCATAAAAGAATCCATCATAAAAAAAATTCAGAAAGTGAAATCAATAAATTCTAAACGCTTCAAAAACCCCAATATAGAAATTTGAACACAGAATCGGTTGCACTCGGGTTAGATTCGTCCAACATTTGAAGGTGCTACAAAACCAAAAGGTTAACCTGAGAAGTGTCAAGATCTAGACTCGAATATTGATTTTATGCATGGACTATAAATCGTTCATAAATGAAGCCTCTAGAAGAAAGAAGACAACCGTTCATCGGTTTTTATAGACTGGCCCCACAGAATGGCAAAGAGCTTTATCAAATAACCAGAAACCGCATCACAATAAATGTCCAACAGAAGCAACAACATAAATGAGTTGCTGCAATGAAAAATATTGATATAATGAAAATGCTGACTTCCTCCATTATCTTAAACAAACTATTAAGGAGGTAACCTTAGCAATAGTGCAAATACCGATAACAATTATAGACTGACAAGCCTATTAACTGAACAGTTGCTTAAAGAAAAAACATTCATAAAACTCCAAGGAATGCCGAATGTTTCTTATATGCAAACGGCTATATCATAATTACTACAACAATATTGTTCTTTATTCGTAATCTTAATAGAATAATGACGAAATATATTCAATTAAATTTCCAACGTAAATTATAATCTGTATCTTTTAGTGTTCATTAAAATTGCTTTTAATGATAGAATATTAAAACAAGGATTTTTTATTCGGCCATCCTTTCTAAGAATAATGGTTCATGGAAACGATGAAGAAAAGGAAAGTGATAAAGGCATCTCTCTTTATGTCATTGCGGTTAGGTTAGATCTTCATGTGGAATCATTCGCCAGTGAAGAAACGATCCGATTGTGGAACGTCTAAGAGTGTGACAGCTAGGGATTTAAGGAATATTATCCGAGATTGACGTTGGAAATCTGGACAAGCAAAGCGATTTTCACCACCGCTGGACTTCCTCATGTACTGAAAACCACCAAAAATTCCATCCACGGGACCATGGCTTCCGTGCAATCTCCCTTGAAACTTTAACGCCCCGTCACAAGAATTCAGTAGGCTCGGAAGTACATGACGTTGGACATGTGTTCTATTCACGGACGAGAACAGGGCGACTCTTGACGGGACTGGCGGTTGTCAAATAGTTGGGTCTATTTCGGAGATGAGGGTCACCAACGTTTACAACGTCAACAACAGGGTGGACGAGTCATATTGTGGCCTGCTATCCTTGTAGTCAGACTTGTTGTCCCAGTCATGGTGTCTGAAGTTTTTAAAGTGATTGCAACTGTCCACTACAATCTTTTAAACGTTGTGAATCCATGGCTATATGATATAACGCTGTCACTTCTAAGGACTCTAATATTTATGAATGACAACGGTCTCTCCCATTCTTCCAGTGTCCCCCAACCATTCCTAGGTGAATGCTTGATAGTATGGCGGCCTGCCTCACCGGACCTCAGCCCTATCGAAAATATTTGGTCCATCATTAAACAAGATGCTTATGCCGTTGAGCGCCAATTTACGTCGAAAGATATCCTATGGGCGACTATCGAAATTGCAGCAGAGGCAGTCCAACCTGCAACGATAAAGATTTGACAGATTTCTTTGACTAAGATGGAATGGCGCTCATGTGGACAAATAATTCGTTATGCCAATAGATTTTGTAATGATATTATGGTTTTCTGTTAAATATATACTCAAGGTATACTTATTTTGTATTATCATCTTTCGTTTTCACTCCAAAATGTCTAGATGAGCTATTTTAATTCAAAAGCTTTTCGTGTGGTTCATCCAAAAACTGTCGAGTCTGAAATAAAAAAAATAAAGGACGTTACAAAGAATAATGGAAACTTAACAATGAAAACTTAATGTTGCCATAGTGTGTTCAGGTTTTATCAAAATCCGAAATTTCACTACCAAGCTATTAGCGTGTTACCAGGTGTTTCTCATTAACTAAGAACATAAAAAAAACATTTAAACCAATATTTGTTTATTTATATACATTCTGACCCTTACACAATGAAAGAAATTTCTCAGAAAATAGTTTATTGTTTATCAAGCCAAGTCTTGATCGAGGGATTTAAATTATAGTTTTATGTAAGATGCAAGGCATGCATAGGTTGATTTTAAATTAAACTTTATTTAACAGAGGAATGGATAATTACAGGTGAACGATTGATTTCAAATGTATAAATCAATATGTTCTTCTTCTTCAAAAGTCCTGAAGAACGTTACAATATATTATGATAAGATGGTACGTGAAATGTAAGAGAAGAAAGAGAGTCCTAAGTTTCCTGATCATAAGTTTCTGATGTTTTCTTTTCCCTTTTATTT
>CAHIKZ030003325.1:3907500-3975000 GCA_903632075.3 Acanthosepion pharaonis
TTTATTTTTAATAATTTTGTTAAATCTATTTACTTTCCATTTATTTCTTAAAGAGCCATATTATTTTCCAACTATAAAAATGTGAAATTTTAACTTTTAACTCACAGGGTATGTGGTTTGTTAAGTATCTTGTTAAATTACGTTTCTTCTCTCATAGGAAATGGTGTGTTTCTAATGAATACATTGTAGTAAATTTACATTAGAATCGAATATGATGTCTAGAGGTTGTCTACGATTCTAAATCTGTGGGTCATGACCCCTTACATATGATTGCTGCTTAACTTACGTTTCTCCCTTTAATTTGAACTTAGCTTAGGCCATTTTGATTGGTGGATCTAAATATAAACAAAAGAAATCCTGCTGCTATCTCCTCCCTCGTCTTTCTTACTCTTTTTTCTTTTCTTCCTTTTCTCGTGAAAAGACCTTGTATGTTGTCTAAATCTCAATAAATTGTCTACTAAACAATTATTTACTAACGCCTGTTCGTACACATCGAAACATGAATATATTTGTGTAGCGTTTTTTATATGTTTTTGATGTAATATCCTAAAATAAAGTATATGTGTGTGTGTTTGTGTGCGTGCGTGTGTATTTTTAGGCAGCGAATGTTCTTTCAAACAAATTTTACTGATCGACTTTACAAATTATTAATAATCATTCTCAGACAAAGTGAAATTTCCGTCTCCTTTTGAAAAACGTGAAATATATTCCTTTTGAAAAATTAAAAGGAGTACTATATTGCTCAAGAAAAACGAACATTTTCAAAATCACACAGCAAGTAATAGGACATTCTTAGATAAATAATAAAAAATATCATTTTATTAGTATTAAAACGGTTTTAAGTGGATTTAATTAAAGAAAATGCATCTATATAAAGGTCAGTCTATACTCACCAGCTGAAGAATTTGTTGTACATAGAACTCTTATTCCTGCTATCGATGAAGGATAATATATGTTTTTGTCAATATATACTTAATAGATCTGTTATATTACATCGATCACTGTTTTATTAACACCAGCACTATATGTGCGATATATATGTGTGTGTGTGTGTGTGTGTGCGAGCGTGTGTATAAAAATATATATATATATATATATATATATATATATATATATATAATTATCAACGGATGAAATAAAATACTTACATTATCATTTTCAAATTATGCACCAAGTTTAAATGAAATTTTATTAGATGCCGGTTCCTTAAATGTTTAAATTTAACGATTTTTTACCCTAGTATTCATGTTAGAATTCTGTGCGCTGTAGCTTCAAATATATATTGTTTATTGACAACAAAGACGATGGCCATGATCACACATGACACGTATGTGTCTATTTGTTTATTCTCCTTCTTTTCACATTTTGGGATGATAATTTGCTTACTCGTTTATTTAAGTCTCTTAATATGATCTCAACAACCCGTATACCTGTTGCTTCCAGATCTCACATATGTTTCCTCTCAAAAATATGGACCCTTAATGATGTATTGCTATGTTCTGGCCATTCATTCACGCTATGGGGCTACTTTCTTTCGTATATCATGACCAGCGCCTCATCTGATCGAGTTCTGATAACCCGTTTCCAGAAATTACTGTTCCTATAAAACCACAAACTAAAAACTGATATGTCTCTGTGTAAAAATAAACGAAGCCCTTTAGTTGGCTTATCAGAGTTTTTTTTTTTCTTTTTTTTTTTTCGAAATGATTCTGCTTAAGGAACAACAGCAAGCCAATGTATTTAAATAAACAACTTAATTTTGATGTCTTTTTTTGAATGGAGAAGTATCTCATGGTTTCAAATTAATTTCGCCCCAATTGGTAGGGTAACGATAGTGAAATGGAAGTACCCAGTTAATTCCAGTTTAATATTTAAGTTTTAGTCATACGTATCTTTATTAATTAGTTTTTTTTTCCAAATTTTATAATAGTAATATTCGGTAACATCGCCAATTGCTATGAATGACCTTGAAATTTACAGTTCAATGGTTTCCCGTTGTCTTCTCCACTGTGATTTTATCGAGGCACTATCTCTACTTAGCTGGCAATTTAAACAACAACGGTGCATCCGTTCATTTATAATTCTTACTTTCCATACTATATGCGTGTCATCTCGTAATAAAGAAGCCGGTTTATTCCCTGACACCTGACTAATGTTTTCTTGTATATATAAAATTCAACATAGTTAAACATAAACAAAGAAATTTGGAGCTGCTATTTTTGAGAAAGGAGAGATTGAAGCATTTGACAGTCACAAGATATATAGCAGGTAAAAGTGACATATAGCGAGAACGGGTACCTACCTGAGCAGCGGGTACGAATGGATAGCAAATAAACGGGGTGGGAATGATTGCATGTTATTTAAATCTGAATATTATTTTGGATTTTAAGTTAATTAATTTCCTTTTACGAGTGAATATTGAAATAATTTTTTAAAAACAACAATTTTTTTTCAAAATAGATATTCTACTATTTAACCCATGGCTTGGAGGAGTTATTCCTTTGCAAAAATAATAGCGCGTAAATGAATTTTATCACTTTAAACGTTATTTCTACTGGGTAGCTATAATTGAGTAGACGTTCCGTTTATTTATTAAACTCTATATTTATATATTTTTGTCTACCGGCTTGAATATTCGAGAAATCTAATTAAAGAAAACAGATGCACCATACAGCTGGATTCGAAACTGAGGTCCCCTTTTCAGGAGAAATCTTAAATCCCTAAGTGCTTTTGACCAACTCGGCCAAGAAGGGCGTCGCCGATCGAGCAAGGATGAACAGTGCCTTCGCACAAATCCTTCCCTGATATAAACTATAGTTAAATGTATGTAACGAAACCGACAGGAATTCCAAATCGGCACTCCCATTTCTTATTCCGATTGCCTATCTGGAAGCTGGGTGATGGGATGGCAAAAATCAAATGTCTCTCTAGAACAGCGTTTCTCGAACTTTTTATCTTTGCGTAACCCTGAAAATAAATTACATGTCTCAAGGAAGCTTTGCGCAAAATCAAAATTATATACCAGATCTTTCTCATTTTATTTTCATCGTAGCTCACGTGGTAAATATCATAGTATATATTTTTGAATAACTGATTTAAGGAAAATACTTCTTTGTCAAATTTTTTGGTAATGCCAAATAAAATTCATACTGTTCGTTTATAATACTTCATCAGAGAGATTTCATTCACACAAAGAAACATTCTAGACTTAAACGTAAAAAATAAACAAAATATTTATTCTTATCATATACCTATAATAGGAAATATTTATTATTAAGATATACCTATAATATAAATGTAAAAAGAATGAAAACAGATAATTGCTGGATCATATGTTTTTTTTTTAATTTTTATCCTTTACTGGCAATGTTGAAAAGACATAAGGTAAATCAAGGCAAAATGTATATAATAGGTTAGATAGGATGATGTCTATATTACAATAACCAAGAATATATTGTTTGTTTAGTAATATTACGTATATGAAAAGTGAATTAACTTATCTCACCTGTTCTCGCTAAAGGCTTGGGGATCTTTTGTGGAACCTTGGGTTTCCGGGAAACTCTAGTTGAGAAATGCTGCTCTAGAGGTACAAGTAGAGGAAGTTACGGAGAGCCATGATTGCACACGTTCTGACGTAACCCGTTACCTAGAAGACGAAGCATCGTTAAATGCACTCAAGTCTTTATTTATTATTTTTATCTCTGTTCTATGCCATAAAACCTCTTCTGTAAATTAACTCATCATCGACCGCTGTCAAGCAATCCGGGGTGTATACTCGCCCAGCATGTATGGGTCACTAACGACCACATTACATGAATCAGGTTGTCACAAAAACAACTATTTAGGTCTTCTTTAATGGACCCTACAGATTTAACCTGCGAATCATTATTTAGATTTAATGACAAGATCCCCTTTTCTTTGCACTAATGATTATTAAATACCTAAAGAAAATGCAGAACTGGAGATAGCTTGGCGGAATAATAACTGTTGTTGTTGAAATGTTGGAAGAAATCATGAACTCATGACTCGTTTTGAAAGGACAATTATCTATTTCCTTTGATCTAAATCTTCAGGAGATTTTCCCATTTGATCTTAATTCGTAACAGTAACTTGAAAACATTTGTAGATACACTATAAAACCAGGAAAGTTTGTGAAGTCAAATATATATATATCGTTCTTATAACTTCTTACGATTTTATTTAATTACCAGACAGGAAGATCCGTTTGATTAAAGTGTTATTGTGTTATAAACTTTTTATACCGAAAAATAACGTCTTCGTTAGATGTTATTTATGTTACCAAATATTTATTCCTAGAAATTGTAAACAACTGCATAAACAAAATGTATATATAAAACAAAATGTATTTTTACAAAAAAAATGTAGCATTCTATTGAAATAGTTGCTAGGTCTGCTGGATAAAAATGTGTTTCTTTGTTTCATGCTAGACAAATTTTCTCGCCAGAATCTATATTGCATATTTATAAGTCAACCATTCGACTGTGCTGTCATATCTCGTCTGGTGCTATTGCTATGTATTTAGACATTCTTGATAAAATCCAAAAAAGAATCTACAATGATACTGGTTCTTCCCACCGCTGTTAGGTAGCTTACCTCTGCCTTTTCTATAAATATTTTCATGGTAATTGTTCTGACGAAATTTTCTCTATGTATGCTAATTGGCCTCTTTTAGTTCTGTGCCCATTTTCTTAAGTTTAATTCCCCCTCCCCTTTCCCGTTAGACGACAGAGATGTTAGTTCTCTGGTAGATGCGGGTCGCTTTTCGTTTCCGAGTGTGTATTTCGTATTTGTTTTTATGTTTGGATGAGTTCGTGTTTGAGCGAGTGTTTACTCGAATTATACTTCTTAATTACCAAGTTCCGCATTGATTTTACCCAGTTAACTGATTTTTCTGCCACATTTAAGGGCTGTGAGGGGGTATTTTTAACACTATTATTTTAGTTTCTTGTATGTAAATAAGTATTCATTGTAAATATGCAATGGGATTTCTTTTTTTAAAATGTTATTTTATTCCCCCGCCCAGACATATTGTACATATGGGAACTAGTTAAGACTACATAGAGATATTGCGGTATATTGGTTGCTATAGTAAGAATGTTAAGTAAGAATGCATTGTTTTGGTGTACGGAATACTGTTGTATGATTGGGTCAGTAATCGTGGCTAGCAAAGTTTAAGATAAGACAGACTGAAAACCAGCCTTCCCCTACCCTTTTTTGTATTAAAACAAAATAAATATTATTTTCCTATTTTTACCTACATATTATGAATTTTAGCGCAGCACTAAAATGGCGGCAATGTGTCTTCATTTTATAGTTGTAATGAATAGATATAAACGTTAGTTCTATGGTAACTGTTTCTTATCTTGCTCTTCTTGCTTGTGGAACTCTCTTCTGGCTTCTTGATTTCCGGTCAATTTTAATCATCAACAATTTAAATTCATTATCAATCGCTATCTTCTGTTTTCTCAATTCTTGTTTCTTATTTCTCTCTCCACTTGATAATATATTTTGTTTTCTTTTATTCTCTCACATTAAGTGACCCCTTGTGTCAGAAGAGAAAAGATGGTTAATGGTTATACCGTCCAACCGAATCTACTAATAGAAAACTGCGTTCATCTATTCCCTCTCGAGGCCAATATATTCACGTTGAGGCGGGTGCTATGCCGATGATATAAGATATTTATAGCTGGTATAAGAAAGATCGAGAACTAAAAATCAACATTTCTTATCCGGTGTCCGAAGGAATAGTAATCAAGTAGAGAAACGGAAACTACCAACCCAAAAATACTTACCTAAAACATTTCATGCTCTTACATACCCGCGTCAGATGGCGCTTTTCACATGCATATCGTGCAAAACTCTTTCAGATGTATCTTTAACGTTACTTGTATACAACCATTAATCTGGATAAATGTATAAAATGGATATGGGGGAATGAAGTCTGTAGCTGTTAGGAGAGGGTATTACTACTTCGAAACGCGAGGATTGAAGTTGCAGAATCATTACCAAAGTACGGTATCAAATAACAGAAACTACATCACTTGAGGAATTTTAACAGCAGCAACAACTAAAATGGATAGCGTATGTAAGCCAAAAAGAAAATATTGATATAATCAAGAAGGTGACGCTTCACATGATTATAAACAAAAGGTTATGAAGAAAACCCTCATAACTAGCAATAAAAGTGCACTGGAAAAATATTTTCCTAAAAATATTTTCGAATAGAAATATTTTATGACTTTCAAGGAAAGGTGGCTGCTCAGTCAATTAATGCTGAATGTTTCCATAAAAAAGGAGATGACAAGCATTAACATTACTATTCGATGGCATTACAGGTGTGTGACGGTTAAAAATATACATTTGATATTTTAAATACAGTTTTCAAAGACTCATCGGCGACGGTGACATTAATCGTAATAATGTGCATTTTTTACTGCAAATCATTTGTTTGGTGTCCGCTTCCGGGCGTAGGTGGTCATACCTCTCCGCAAACTAATTAAACACAATTTTTTTATTTTTTTTTTTATTTTTTGCGAGGGGACTTTTTGCAATGAACATTGACGTACCATTAAAAATGAAGATTTTACAAGAAAGTGCAATACGAAAAAATCGTTAGCCAACAAAAGGTATCATTCCTAATTGTAGAAAAGTTCAGCCTTCTTTCAAAGGTAATGATGGACATACGGGCGACTATGCATTCCTTAAAGAGTAACAAAGAAATCAATCATCTATTTTTACCAATTGTATTTCATTCATGTATTTAATATTGCTGCCACATCTGGTCTGGTGCTTCTACAAAGTTTTGAAAGTGTCTTTATTAAAGCCAAAGAAGAATATACAATGTTATCTGTCTTGACCTAGCAGCTCGTCTTCAGTCACTTCCCACTGTCTGTAACGAAGCTTTCCTGTTATACTTTTATCAATATTTTTAATGTAATTGTTCTTATTAGCTTAACACTTTAGTTTTTCAACTTTACTAATTCAAGCGCAGTACAAGGCCTCATAATGTTAAAGTTGAAATGGCGTGAATTAATCGTAACTTCGATGCTAACCGCTTCTTCTCGTTCTTGTCGCTTGTGAAACTGTCTTCCGGCTTCTTGCTTGTGGAACTATCTTCAGATTTCTTGCTTTCCAGTCAACGTCGATTTTCAAATGTTTAATTGAATTGTCAATAGTTATCATAATAATGTTTTCCTTTACTCATAGTCTTCACTTTCAGTAACCCAATTGCGTCTTTATTTTCCTTTGTGAAATAAAAGCATCAAAGGCAGAAATTGACAAAAGCGTCCTAGATTATTTAAGATAAAGTGCCTAATATTCCATAATGATTGTAATAATCATAAAAATAATGATAGAGTGAATTTATGGGAGAACGTTTAAATATCGCTAGATTTTCTATGCGAAGTTCTGGCTTATCCAATGTAGCCACACCTTCGGATTAACATTTATTCTAGTCGTACTGAAAATCTCATTCTAAAAATATTTGATTTCACAGAGAAACAGCAAAAGACACTTTGATCAGATTTTCTAAGAGAATGGAATTGGAACATTTTCTGAAAACTCTCTTAAGATAAAGGTAACTCTATTTTTTTTCAAAGATCTAAATGTTTTAAACGGAAATGTTTTCGCTTTGATTTACTTAATAAACAACACGAATATTTTACGTTAAACAATATAACTGTAAATAAGTTTCCGTGCTCACTTACACACACAATGTGTGTAATGATTGTCCAAGAGTAGATTCGATGTGGCACAAGGCCGAAAGTATGGGGCACCCAATGAGGATCGAACTCACTACTCAGTCGTAATTGTTCTAGCGAGACAACCTTGCTAACCATTACACAGCCTCTGGGCGCCGAAGGATTTTCTAAGCGTAGTTTAGATGTGGCACAAGGCCGGAAAGTATGGGGCCCCCAGTGAGGATTGACCTCACTACTCAGTCGTAATTGTTCTATCGAGACAAGCTTGCTAAATATTACACAGCATCGAGGTGCCTCACACTAAATGTGTGTAAATGAATATGGATATTTATTTACAGTTAAAATTACGTTAGCGTAAAATACGTAGTCTTACCAGTATAGGAATCTAATTTATAACATCTAAGAATCATATATTAATATATTTCGCATACGATTACGAATACTTGTATGAATGTGTGTACAATCAGCACTTCTGTCATCCAAAATATATTTCACATGTTAAAAAACACATAATGACATTGTATATCTATGTACAGCTTCTTCGTGTTCACATATGTCGGAGTTAAAGATCGATATTTTGCAAATTCATACAATCCATACGCTTACATTTAAGCAAACATATACACACTCGGACACATATGCACGTTCGAGAAGCGGTCTTATAATGAAAACAATTTCTTATACCCGAGTAATACTGACCTTAATATTTAAGAAAAACATTTCAATGGACATCGTTTTCGGTTATTATATATACTTATATCTTTTCCAAAGGATTTCCTTCTCATATGTGTTTCGTCGTCACTATAGATTTAACATTGATGCCAGCGTAAACATAAATTCTTGGAATTCCTCAAATGTAGATTCTTCATGATGTTTTATATTCCTTTGATAGATCAAACATATTGTCTCTTGAAAGAACTGACGTCAAGATAAATTATATATGTATTGAATGAGAATGCAATATATTTTATGGTGCCGCTATTACTAAAGGCAACAACAATGTTGCACTGAAATGCATTTTCGAAAGTAAATAAACGTTGAAGTCTTCACTGAGTAGGACATAACTGAATTAAATTTCAAGACGTGAGTTAATTTCTTAATGTTTTGTGAAAGCAATTTATGTATTTCGGGTTAACGTGAATATTTCACGGGGAATGAACATTTTTAGCTTTCAACATTACTCACTTCTTTTAACGTACAGTGTGCGTCAAAAATTGATAAATGAAACTGATGATGTCGCCTCGTTATTGAAATAGTTGAGTACTTATTACGGCCGACAGATTTTGGTGTTCAAGCCCAAGTAAAATGCCTTTTATGTTTATTTTCTAGACTAGCAGCGTTTGGAAGCTACTTCGAAAACAGCTGCCAAGTTTCTTGCTAAAATAGTAACATGCCGTTAAAATTCTTTGCTAAGTTTTATGTTAATAGTTTCTTCACATGAACTACGATTTACAAAAATTGAAATACAATGTCAATCGTTATCGTGACGTGTTCATTTATTTGATTCATTCTCTAAGATTTACCCACACTTTGGAAGTTATTTTAAAACCATAAGGTATTTTTAGATTCTAAGAATTTTTTAGATGATAATCTAGTTATACAAGTGTTACTAATTATCTAATTAGGTGGGAGGATATGAAGTGATGCATACCTTTTCCAGTGGTATTTGCGTTAATATAATTGAATATAACGAACCCCGTTGGAATTAGAACTCGGTTGTTAGAATAAGAATTTCCAGCCATTATACATTACACCATCCACACATCCGAGCTTATCACACCTGTTATTCTAAAGTAGCCACCCATCTTAGATACTAACCAGGCTCGATGTTGCTTAACTTCTGTGATTGTACGAAAACCGACGTTGCAACAGAGGTTGGCCGTAAGCCGTTAAAACAGTATTGGGACGAGTTTTGATGATATATTGACGACACCAATACATACTTCACAAAATGTTTGAAGGCAGATGCCCAAAATATAGCTCACACGTATTTTTGTTTTAATATAGCAACATGTTTACTATTATACAAATAAAAAATTCTGCATAGTTTATCAATACGACTTTATTCCACTTCTACATATTCGACTTCGAGATTTATGCATGTCTCCAATCGTTAAAAAACATAGCGTCAAGCGACTGACCCCCTTTGTGTATTTCTGCAAATAATACCATCTGTATGAAATAGCTTCCAAGGTAAATGTCATTTGAGCGGCACAGATAGTTGAAGGGGCAGTGTCATGGTATAAAGCAAATATATTAAAGCTTCTATATATTATGCATAGCTGAAGCCCTTGTCAGCATGTTCAAATATATTGGTGATGGCGACGTGCATTTGGAGGAAATTCTTACGCAAACTTCCTGATTTCTTTCGACAAAGTGCTACCATCAATTTCTCCAGTGAGACTGATTTAGACATCTTAACTTGCGGTATGAACTACAGGTGTATCACAATTTGTACAAACAACACAAAAACCGAAGAAGAATCTGCAATGTTATAAAAACCTGACCTCACAAGTTGACTTCAGTCATTTTTCCCTCGCCCTAACTAATTTCCCTTTGACCTTTCCATAAATAATCCGCGGTATTTGTTCTGATGAGATTTCATTGTTGATACTTCTGCCTCATGAATGTAGGCACAGTACTAGATTGAGAGAAAAGTATCATTTCACTGTTTAATTAGCTAAGTTCTATGTTAATATTTTCTTCTCATGAACTACGATCTACAAAAATTGAAATAGATTGTCAATTGTTATTGTCACCTGTTCATTTATTGTCTTGACTATTCCTTTCACTCACAGTTTTTGCGCCTTAGTGGCTTTTATTGTTTTCTTTAGAGTGAAATGATTAAAAATAATGATGAGAATTAGTTTTATGGTAGAAATTTCAATGTAATTATGCAAAAGAATATATGATATTCGCAGAACTAGAATGATCAATACTGAACAAAAACAAAATGGTTGTGTTCGTTAGAAAATTAATTTTTTACGTGTGGAGTCAAAAACATTACGCTTATGTACTGGACAATATTTAAAATTTATTATGTGAACACGCGTGCAAACTTCAAGGAAGGCTAATAAGTTATTGAAATGTCTAAATCTTTTAAAAGGAAAATCTATTTAAAACTGTAAATTAAGTCCTAGATATTTTAAACTATCTACTGTAAACATTTTTAAAACATTTCTGCCGTATTCATAATTAATTATATTAAAGGCTGGTTTCATATTTTTTCAATATAGATAGCTTCAAGAATTTGCAGTCCGTCAAAATTGAGTCCGTCAAAAAATATATACACATTTCAGGAAAGCAAAAAAATGTCTTTCGTAGAGTTATCTAATTCCGATGATACAATATTATCTGTAGTACGATATTTTCTCGACAGATGGCATTACCCTCATGGCTGTAGCATAAACAAGTGATGTACATAACTTGGACAATTTGGACAACATTCCCAAGGCAGTAGTTCGTCGTAGTAGTAAATGTCTGAAAGCTGAAGGCTACCATTTTGAGCATCTTTTTTTATTATAAAGTTCAAAGGTAACTTGTATTAATCGCGTGATGTCTGAATAAATTTAGTATTAAAATATCTGTATTTTTTCCTTTCCTGGAATGTATATAATTTTTGTGGGGATTATATATATATATATATATATATATATATATATATATATATATATATATATATATATGGAGATAGAGAGAGAGAGAAAGAGAAAGAGAGAAAGAGGAAGATATAGATATAAATAAAGAGTCTGGTGAGTAAAACGCCTCACCAAATGAAAAATTCTAGACACAGGACCAACATACATTAGAAAAGGCGAAGCGTTTAATTTGTGTATGTCGAATAAGCAGAGGCAATGGAATGATGTTGAGTAAATATGGACATATTTATATAGGCAGACATAAGACAAGTGTTTTATTAAATAAAAACAAATTAAGTTAAAAATAAATTAAATTCATTGTTATATATATATATATATATAGAGAGAGAGAGAGAGAGAGAGAGAGAGAGAGGGGTATAGTGTAATTTAAAGCATCTCTTATTCAACTTCTTTTTTCTATATACTTCTTGGTAACCCACTAATTATGTTAGTGTTATCAATCCAATGCCTGCTAATAAATCAGAACCCGCGTCCTCTACGCTATACACATTGGCTAACTTGTTAGCCTTCAATTATGTTGCTCTCTACCGCTCTAAACTCTTCTTATTAATAACCGCATTGCTTCTTTTTAGATTCACTAGATATATATATATATATATATATATATATATATATATATATATATATATATATATATATATATATATTGTATCAACAAAAACCTTACAGATAGATTTCAGTCAAAATTAATTTCGTGTTTATTTTCTCATTTATCTCTTGAGACCTAATGTTCTTAATAAATGGAGACAACTCATCCGGATAGATATACTAGATTAACAGGAGGAGAAAAATGGGGAGAGGAAGAAAGAAAAATAACAGTCTGAAGAGATGAATATAAAAAAAAGTATTCACGAAATAAATTATAACCGAAAAAGATCTTCAACGTTTTTTTTTTTTTTTTTTTTTTTATTGACTTATTATTAAAATGCTCCGTTATTTAAATTTCCATTGAGCCATCTTTGGATTAATATCCTCCTTGAAATTATTCCTACCAGTCACAAACTTGTATTATATATATATATATATATATATATTTATTAAAGACATTTTTATGTTTAACGTTCTTTTTTATAGATACAAGTATTTAAGTAAATGCTCTGTTTATAATAAACAGTATTAAATAACATTTACCGGCCTGAATGTCCGAGAAATTTTTATAGAAAATATTCGTCCTTTTAAAATTTCTCGGACATTCAGGCCGGTAAATGTTATTTCATACTGTTTATCATAAACAGAGCATTTACTTAAATACTTGTATCTATAAAAAAAAAAGAACGTTAAACATAAAAATGTCTTTAATAAATAAATTGTCGGACTTTGTCCATTTCTTAATATATATATATATATATATATATATATATATATGTATGTATGTGTGTGTGTGTGTTTATAAAAGTCCTTTAAGCAGATGTGCGTAAGGGCGTCCCCGTTGAAATTCCTGAAGACACCTTCTGGCAGCTCGATCTGACGTGCACAGATTGTGGTAGAGTGTGCTTGTAGATGGCTGGTTTAAGGAGTCACTTGAGAACACTGAAGGTAGCAATTGAATATAAAGCCGTAGACGTCCAGCAACTTAAATTTAATATTTTCACTAAGACATACGGGTCCAGAAGCGGTTTCATGCTATATTTTAAATTGCATGGTAAAGTAACTCCCGCTGTTACACCTCTTAAGTGCCCTGTTTGTGCTCAAGGATGTAGGTCCCTTGCTGGGGTAAAGACCCACATTCGTTCATCACACATGTAGATATTCTCCCAAAGGATATATAATAATGCCCGGTTTGAATATAACCATGATCGATTTCACAATGATGACCTCTTGATCTTATTGATAGGTGGTTCATCTCAGTGTGCGGCACAATTCAAAAGTTTATAAAAACACTTTTGGATGAAATTGGGTAGCCGTCGGTAGCAAGTCCTCGTGAACGTGTTTTTGAAAGAACTTTTCAAAATATTGATGATGATATCTCTCCAAGATTGTAACTTGGGTTCTCTCAGTATAACGTTCGCTCAGAAAACAAAGACATAAATATGCGTTAGACGCAGTGGGGATTGGCTAAGTAATGTAGCAGATAGATGCACTCGGAAAGAGTAGCAGGTCACTATTATGTATACAGTGTAAAGCTTAACCTAACATTCATGAGATTACTGACTGAAGACGTATTAACATCAATTGATTCCATGAGGAACAGGCAGCTGAGGCCTGCTGGAGTGTTGTTCACGATAACAATACTACATCTAACAACTTTGTCAATAAAATATGCTTAGAGATTCATTCTTCAAAGGAACGGAAAAAGAACTAGGATATGCCAAACGTTGCCACCAGGATTGTTTCGGTGAAGGCGACCGGGATATAGAATAGCTCATTGCAGAGAAATGAAAAATACGTCATGTTGAGGTGTAGCGAAAACGGACAGTTTTAGGAGAAAGTGACAAGATACAGAGAGCTTAAAGAAGATGCATGAACAAAGATATGAAATATCCAGAACTGATAGATAATAACTGAAAATATTTTTCCAGTCGATCGAAGTCCGTACCTCTCTTGTCAAACTCCGTGTCATCATGAAGAGAATCCTAAGATACTCTTCTCGACACAGCCGACGATATCCTTATATGAACTGGGCCTTACCACTTACTTCTTGGTAAAAAAACCGAAACTCAACCCATTGTAATTTCGTATATTCAAAACTGTATCAACTGACTACATTGCTCTTGCATGTGCCCAACACTTTATCAACTGATTAAATTGCTCTAATCTGTGACAAACGCTGGATCAACTGACTACATTGCTTTTAATTGTGTCCAACACTGGATCAACTGATCACAGTACTCTAATCTGTGACAAACGCTGGATTAACTGACTATATTGCTCTTACTTGTGCTCAACAGTGGATCAACTGATCACTTTGTTCTTATCTGTGACAAAATCAACAAAGGATCAACTGACAACATTTTCTTATCTGTGACAAACAAAGGATCAAGTGACCACATTAGTCTTGCTTGTGTCTAACACTAGATCATCTTATCACATTGCTCTTATCTGTGACAAACGCAGGATTAGCTGACCACAGTGTTCCTACCTGTGTCCAAAAACAACCTAAAAGATACATTCGACAGTTCCAAAAACCGCTCTTTTGAATATCGTCTTACGTTCAATATATTCCACACTAGTTATAGATATTGTTCAAACGTTACAAAATATGTTGTTTAGATCAGTCCCCTAACCCTCTTTCCATTCTTTGTTATCAAATCACTAATATTTTTCCTATATCTTGCAGTGATGTTAAAAACAGCTGATGCACAACAATATGATACTGTCTAAATAGAATGCTTTGGTGGAGATATATTAAACCCCATAAGACGCCAATCACAAGGAAAATCTAAAGAATTTGTTATGTATGAATTACAGTATGCTAGCGACAAATTATTGTCCTAAGTTTCAGAGTGAACATTCAGTAATTTTCCGATGCTTACTGTCGATCGTGTAACCATTGCTATGAAAGTTAATGTAACTAAAAGGAGGATTTTAGCCTAGACACTATCAGGAAACTCATGGACATTATTGAAGAACACATTCATTAACAGTGAAGTCCGCGTATACGGAAATCGCATGTGCATCGAAGTATACATAAAGCATTTTGATGCTCAGGTCTTGTTTGCTGAATAAAAAGAAATAAACAGCCTTTCGAAAAAAAATCTCAATACAGAAAAATAATATAGAAAGAGATGATAAAATAAAAAGTTAAGAAAACGAACTCTTAGTTACTCAACAGAAATCTGAGATTAAACCTTCTCCTTGCTAGACATTCGAAGATGGAAATTGGTATAGGAGAATTAAGATAAGCAAGAATTTCAAACAAGAAACACGAAATTAGAAAAATTAAGGATTCGAAAATTCTTTATCCATTGACTTATTAACTATGTCTTCAGAAATATACTTTTCAAATATTCAGTTTCTAAGACATCAAAGTGAACATTTTGGACAACTCGCTGATGGAAATAGCCGAAGATGATAATAGGCCTTTTCTACGATGAACAATTAGCTCATTTATCAGACAAATGAATGACTTCATCCTAATTTTCCATGCCCAAAATCCATACTGAGGCTGTAAACTTAATCAAATGACTTTTAAGTCTCAGATATTTAAAGCTCCAATGAAGAAATCAGCAAACACTTGTGTAAGCCTAAATATTCTTCTGGCGATTTTTTTTCATCCATCACCCTGAGGATTATCTTTACATCTTATATCTAACCAACAAACCTAAAATGTGGAATACCACAAATTCTTCTGTTACTGAGGTAGGTATATACATGATTTAACTTAAGAAGCTCCTATGAATTATATTTTTTACGAAATAGTTTACAATTCCAAATAATCATTTTGCATAGAAACGTTGATAGATGTTTTCCATAACTGCATTTAGTATTTATATATCACGACTCAATAACTGTTTGGTTTAGTGTCACGGTTTGTTTCTACGTCTAATCTCCAAGTAGTGTCAGATAAATTTCAGATATGATCTTATATCATTAATGCACAGTTTTTTGAATAAAGAGCCAAGAATTTGACTTTATTCTTAATCGATGTAAACTTATGAATGTATGGTTTGCAAATTCAAAAACAAAAGAAATTTACCGATATATATACGTCTTTCCGTTACAGAGTGCGATGGATAAATTATCGCCATTTTGTTTTGTTTTGTTTTTTTCGCGCGTAATATGTTTTTGATTTTGCCAACTGCACAGTATAGTGGGATCAGTTTGGCGCCGTCTGTAAGAAAAAGACCAGTATAACGCAATTCACTGCCCCAGAAATTTTAAAACGACAGGCTCTATTGCTTGGCATTCGTGCCGGAATTTCCAATACAAACATTTCTGAGTGTTTGGGGTGTGTATCTGAGGATACTGCAGAGGAATCGGCAAGAATTGCGATTTCGAAGGTACGTCAGCTCGAAAAACTCACTCTGATCGTTCTAATAAGGAAAGAACTCCTGAATGTGTCGGTGATGGCGCCAGACTCAGTAGAGAGGCCTGCATCAAGTGCCTTGATGAGGAAGTGCTACCTTGGGTCAAGAGGGTGGCTGCTGACAACAGGACTCTGCACCATGCCACACAAGCAGAAGAACCGAGTTATGGCTGTCAGATAATATCTGCCCACCACATCACCGCCTACATCTGGCCACTTACCTCCCCAGACTGCAACACCCTTGATTATTATGCATAGGGCGCAGTTGAGCGAGTGTCCAAAAAAATCCTTTTAACACCAAAGTTGAACTGAAGACAAGGACTATGGCAGAATTCACCAACTTAAACAAGGAGACCGCTCAGAAGAGTTGCAAGAGATTCCGAAGTCGTCTGGAAGCCGTGGTTGAAGCCAATGGCAATTTCATTGAGTAAATTTACTCTTTTGTATTTCAGGATATTTTTGTGTAATTTTGACAAATATATCTATTAAAATGAGATGTCAATGTTATTTTAATTTTTGTGTAAATTTAGACGACAATTTTTCCATCGTACCCTTTAGATGGAAACAAAGGTTTAATACGGCCATATCCCGTTGAAACACTAGTTCTCGTAAGACCCCCAAAGTTAAGTAATGTCAAGTCTGATCAATATCTAGATGGGTGACCGTTTGAGAATACCAATTCCAATAAACTCGGATGTGCGTATGGAGTAATGTATAACAGCTGAGAATTGGAGATCGGAGAAACGAATTCTCGTCGAGTTAGTTATATACCGTTACGAAAAGACCATTGGCATAGATATGTATCCACCTATTCTACCCAGATTGGTGAATAATTAGTAGTATATATATCAGTAAATAATTACTGTCGCAAAAAGGTTTTTCCAATCTAATTTTTTCTTGCTTTAAATAACCGGAAAATGCTTGATAGGCCGTAAATAGCAAATCAGTCAACCAAAACATTGTTGATTTATAGACTTGGGATGGATTAATTTCTAGAAGATATTTTCCGATGATCCAAGATTATCTAGAGTAACCCGTTTATTATTTTCCCCTTTTAACCGTTCAAATTCTTTTTCTACAACCCTCTTATTACGAATCTCTGTTCATGAAAACTCTTCCATTTATTGCATTTAATCATCTGAGAGATTTCTTTCTTCCTTCCATCAACATATCTTATACTTACCCCCAAGTGAGTCACTCCTTGCGTATTCTTGAGCTAACATTCTCTGCTGACATGAAGTTAAAATATTATATTGAATTTCTTGTTAGATCTACTGCTAGAAAAATTAGTTCAATGTGCCGAGACTAGACAATTTTTCTCTCCATAATTAATCGTACATAAGTCTAGGTTTAGCATCAGCCATTTTGATGGAAGTCAGAAAGAGGTCTCTCAGATGATTAAATGATATCATAGTCTACCATTCGTCCATGTTTCGAATAATAGTGCCAGATATGGTCTTGACCTCCTTCTAGATATTTAGAGATTCTTGATAAAATTCAGAAAAAAACCTGCAATATTATTGGTCCTGACCCAGTATCCCGGCTCAGTCACATTTTCACGGCTGTAATGTTGCTTTCCTGTACCCTTTCTATAGATGTGAATTTTTCTCTATGGTACCTAGACATAATGAATTTAACCGCAGAACTAGATTGGCAACAAGGTTAAAACATTTTACAGTTTATTAGGCTAGCGGCAACAGTTTCTTTTCTCGTCTATGGAACTCCTTTTCGGCATTTTTGTTTCCCATCTAATTTTGATCTTGAAACATGTAAATCCAATGATTGAAAAAAGCCCGATCGCCCGATTATTGGACATTTCCGATCCTTTCGACGGTCATGACTCATATGTGTATTCAAATTTTGAATGGAAAATTTCCAGGAAAGCAAATTCTAGTGATTTCATAAAAATGTCATTAAGTCTTTTAATAAATTTCTCCTGATATGAGATATGTCTTTTAAAATTAGAATGGAATACGTAGTGTTATTTTCTTTCTTTCTTTTTTTTTTTTTTGCTGAACGCTGAAGAGACGAATTGGAATTCCAGTCGAATCCACTACATTCACTTACCTGTTAAAACCCTTGGGAAACGTATAAATCGTCTTCTTCTAGCTATGGGTAATTAGCAGGACAGACCGGGTTCTATACCCCTGGATAGCAACTGGTCTACTGTAGAAAGAAATGGCAACCTACTACGGGAAAATATATCTGCTTCGTCAGTCATGTATGGAAAGATACATGATCGCCTAAGCGTGTATTACCCATGGCACATAAATGACTGATAATGTAAATTCACAAAATCGTTTAAAAACTAAAAAAAGTCTAATATCTGAAATAATTCTTTCTACAATAATAAAATATATATATTTTCAGGTTTCCCAGCCTATAAAATCTTTCGTCTCAGACATTTTCGTCAGATGTTTCGATTCCTAGGAATAAATAGAAACTTTAAATTTCCTTTAACTTTCAGTCAACAGATTACATAAAAATGTTCACAACTTTTAACAACTTTTTCCTTTCTTACGAAAATATAAGCGGAATAAATTATGAATTCCCAGTAATGTGCATGAAAGAGATAATTTTCTTCTTAAATTAATGTCAAGAAAATAAAGAAAACAGACATATAATATATATATATATATATATATATATATATATATATATATATATATATATATATATATATATATATATATACGATCCTCACATAGATGGAATTAATTTGAATATCGATTCAGAAAGAAAGGATTGTGAAGTTTTCTGAAGAATAATAAATCTGTAATTGCAAACACCCGCTGGCATTTAAAGTTTATAACCAAAATAATTGCCTTCCTTTTTATCATCGTAAACAAACCTTCCCAACACTTCACCGAGAAAAAAATGACGAGAATTAATCCTGTCAATATTAGATGCAAACATTATATTAGCAATTATCCGAAACCTTTTATGAACATGTTCGTTTCAATAGTAGAAGCTTTGTGCATTCAGGCTATACATTTCTTCTCTCGGTGTGTGTTTTGCAATAGACGTGAATTTTATTGCAGTCAATATATTTTAGACAAATGTAAAAGTAGCAAATTTTACTTATAGAAAAAAAAAATATTTTAGAGTGTTGAGTTAAACACGTTAATTAAGAACTAATGACGTCCGTAAACTCAGGTTATTTGGTGCGAGAGTATTTTTTAATCAAATGCCCACATTCCCTTTCGGCTGCTAGATTTCAAACTTTCGAAATGTTAAAGTGCATTTCTCATTACTGATGCCCTTTCTTCATTTTCGACTCCAATAAATAGCACTGGAGACTTGAAAAAATTTGACATTAAGTACAAATTTGATGAAATATCTATTAGCAAAATAAATACAACTACACCAAAACATAAAGATCTTTTTTAACGATAACTCGGAAATAGATGTAAGCTTCTATTTCGCTTTGCCGAAGATATAATGAATAGATTACATTTAGGAAACCAACTTGGCGCAAATTAAGAACGCTTATACTATAATTATTCACATATGAATTTATAAATATATTTTTTTGGTAAACAAGGATTGCGATTTATGCAAACAATATATTTTTAGAATTATTTAAGCGCCTGTTGGTTTTGAGACTAATGTAATGTTTATCGTGTTGTCAAAAAAAATAGTCGAGCAGAGTTCGCATTCCAACACATTTCATTATGTTTACTTTTGCATAATTCCCTTCTCCCTAAACCTAGCTATGGGTAAAATAGTAGGGCAGATTGGGCTTCATAAACTTGGCTGGTAACCAGTTCAGCGACGATGACTCCAAAAAAAACAAAAAGCACCAGCAAGCCTTTGATATGGACGTGTCTATCTCTGCTAAAAAAGCACAACAACTATAATATCTAAGTCATGTCAGTTGTGCAATCTGTAGATAGTGCATATCTGTTAGCGTTATCATAAAATTAGTTAGGGGGGGGGTAATAAATATGAAAAATATTTCTGGCATGACTTTAATAAAAAAAATATTTATAATAATTTCGATCATCTGTGAATAACTCCTGAAAGTTTCATTAACATCCGACAATTATTTATATTTTTGCAAGATTTTCCAAATTAAATGTGTGTCATACCCCCCGCAAAAAAAAACGTTCTAAAAAGTGTCTATGTTATTTTACTAGTTCCGGTGATACAAAGAGAAACAAGGTTTTTTTAATCAAAATTTAAAATGTTCTAAAAAGAAGGAAATTTTTTAAATAATTAAAAAAACTTTGGTCTCTCCTCTTAATAATAACATAAGCATTTAGACGATAAAATTTGGTTTTCGGCAAGGTTGGTGTCTTTTTCAAGCTATGCTCTTTTTTCAGCGATTTTGTGGAGGTAACTAGATTAATATGATAGTTGCCAAAAATGAATTTCGAACACGGTTCATCAAATCAGTTTTTTATGCAGGTAACTATTACGGCACTGAACAGTTTGATTTTATCCAAGAACGACGCAAATTACTTTAATGTTCAATTAAACTTAAAAGCGAGTTTCTTATTAAAACGTTTCAAAAACTACAACTTGAAATGTTGTTCTGAAAACGAAGATGAAATAATTCTGGTAATATATGATTGGATATCGATGCAATTCTTCTTCTTCCTCAGTCTTGCAAATCCGATTCATTACGTAGGCGATCATGGCTCTCTATAGCATTCAATACATTTTCACCATCCCTTCCACTTCCTGAACATTTATTCATTTACATAATGTCGTTACGTAAGTTACTTTCAGGTTTTCTTTGATACTCTTGCCTTAAATATTTCCTGCCCATGTCAAATTCTCGAAGAGGTAATTTCCTCATTATTATGCCCTAGACATATCAACTGTATCTTTCAGATTCTACATATAAGCATTCTATATTTTTCTTGACTTAAATTTTTCTCGTAATTCACATATTTTGCCTAAGCAATTCTCAACATCCTTCTGTAAAAATAAATTTACTTTACCGCAAGTTTCTTCTTCATTTATGACGCAATTGGTCACCATTAAGCTATAACTGAGAGAACTGTTATTGCATAAGTATTCAGAACTCCTCTCTTTGTTACTAACGATTATTTCCGTTTTTTTTAAAACTGAGTAAAATAAATTCCTCGATACCCTGAACTAAAAATCAGATCAAAAGCCTTTTTTAATTCTCAAAAAATAATTCGATGTTCTTGCATATATCATACATTTTTGCTCTTGTTTTAAGAGTAAATCTTATTTTCTAGATAATAATCCAGACATTTATCAATTTTATAAAGATAAATACATAGTGCCAGTTCTTTACATATATATATATATATATATATATATATATATATATATATATATATATATATATATATGTATGTATATATACTATATAATATTTTTAATTTATATATATATATGTATCTATATGTATGTATCTATATGTATGTATATATATGTATCTATATATATATATATATATATCTATATGTGTGTATATATATATATATATATATATGTGTATATATATATATATATCATATATATATGTATCTATATATATGTATATATATATATATATATATATATGTGTATATATATATATATATCTATATATATATATATCTATATATATGTATATATATATATATATATATATATATATATATATATATATATCTGTATATATATATATATATATATATATATATATATATATATATATATATATATATATATATATATATATATATATATATATATATATATATATATTATACTTGGCACTTTACTATAGCGGTAATATTTTTAATTTGTAATTTTTCAAGTGTGTAACAACAGCTTATCATCTTTGAATTTAGTGCAAATTGAAATTGATGCAAATACGTAATGTACATTTTCCTTCTTATATTAGAATCCAAAACAGCAAAATTCATGAAGAAAATACTTTCAGGCAAATTTGAAGCAGAATTATAAAAATTACTGAGAATTTAGAATCATTTAATATTTTTAATACATTTTTTTTTAAATACAATCAGTGTTTTGTTTTTTTGTTTTTTCTTTCGGTTAGATATATTTATTTTATAAGAATTTCATAAGGGTGTAAGAAATTGGGATCATAATTTTTGAAATCTGCATTTGTTTTCTTGAAATCCTATTTATTTTGTTTAGCTTTGCTCAAATATAGAGTGATAGAATTTCCAAAGTCTTTTCCATACGTGTGTAAAATGATTGAAAGACAAATATTCCTTTCACTGTAAAAGGCTTCACTTCAATAAAGATTAATCCTACGAACGCAAATTTTGCTAAAAAATCTGTAGCAAGAAATAAATGAATCTATTTCCATGAGAAAATAACTTCTGCGAAGAATGTCCAAATTTAAGTAGATATTATTTATTAAGCTTTCCTTTGGAAATCCAACCTTTATTTATCATATAGAAGCTACGATTTCTAACTGGTCACCTACTGAAATGCAGACGGGGTTCATCGTTCTTTTGTTTCCAAGAATCGGGTAGCTTTTCAAAATATATTTGCCAGAAAACATCGGATTTAAAAAGCAAACGAAAAAATCAACATGCAAATTACACATTGGAAATACCAAAAAAAAAATTACAACAAAACATCAGGGAATTATTCTAACATAGGATGAAAAATGCGATGGCGAAATCCAAAGGCGGAATATGATAACAAAAGATGCATGGGTGCAAGTACACACTGACTGACATAGAGATTGAACTCTCAACTACTATATCACCAAATACACAAACAAACGGCCTCTATTCGCTTGATATCCCCTTGCTGAAGAATAAATTCACTACAGTAAATTTTCCTTGATTTGATAGCATAGTTGTTGTGAGTTCAATTCCTCGATTGGTCCGTGTGTATTTGCACTCAGTGGAAACAGGCGAGCACAAACTTAACAGTACTAAATAAAAATAAGAAGCAGGCGATAACCTTAGACATGTGCAGTGGAACGAGAAGTTACCCAAATGAGATACACCTGAGGACATCAGAGGGCGCAACCGCCGAAACGTAATGACAGAACAACAAAGATAATGACAATAATCCGAATAGAAATAGTGTAAATAATAACCTGATATGTCCTGGAAAGGGATATATTTGTTCGAAGTAGCAAAGTGGTTTCGGACTACTGTAACCCGGTAGGACAATCTAGCAGGTAACCGTAATGAGCTGATTCTCGTCGTAGTGGTAGGCAATAGGCGTAGGCAATAGGCGTAGCCAATAAGCGTCCTGTACCTCCACATCAGTCTGTATTTATGGCTGACACCAGCCAATCATATTACTGTGAGGAGGAACCCAGGTATATGCATATTCATTACATCATAACCCTTCATCCCAGAAATTCAAACAGAAATAGAAAAGTCTACTGAAAAGTTACATATCAGTCTTCTATATGGCAGTGAATGCTGGACCATCTCCATACAGACGAAGAAGAAACTTGAGATAATAGAAATATCGTTCTTCAAAAGGATGCTGAGAATTTAACTGGATTGAATATATGAGCAATGATTAAATTTTAGTGACAATGGAAACAGAAAAGACACACTTAACATCACAACGAAACAGTTGAAATTTTTAGGGTAATTAATGAAGAAAGATGGCTTGTAAAATTTGAAACTCATAGGATATACTGAGAATAATCGTCACAGAGGAAACAGTGGATGAGCTATCTTGCGACATTGTGTAAATGAATGACCGTACAGGTTTTAGGAGAATTAACAGAAGATAAAATCACCATTATAAAATGGAAGACTGGGTCCGGTTTTTGGCTTCACTGCCACCTACGATTTTCAAAAATTTAAATACAACAGGCGTTATCTTCTGTCTTCCCGAAAGTTATTTTATTGTCCTTACCCCTAAAATCTTCATATTCTCTTATTATTCCTTTGAATCTTTGTGGCACTATTGACTTTCTTGAGGTTAAATGATAAAATTATAGGGACACACTGAAGCAAAGCATAAGCTACCTAACGACTTTTTTGCGTAAATTATTGGCGGAACATGGTTAAGGAGAAATAACAAAAAAATGAAAATTTACAAATATATACAAAGAACGGGAAATTGTGAAAAACCATGTGCTGAGGAGATACGGTACAAAGAATAAGCCATGTAAAAATGAATGCTGAGCTTAAATCTGTCTTACCTTACTTTTTAAATGTTTTTTTTCTTATTGAATGATTATCTACAGCAGAAATTTCTATCACCCACACTTGGGCGATAGCATTGAAATGAAGGTATTTACTATAACCCCTGTTAATTAATTAATGTATTAGTAATGGATGGCTGCTCGTTTTGAGAGCATGCTGCTCTATTAAGTAGCTAGCTCATCTCTGTTGCAGAAGACTGCTTAGGCGAATTTTCGTTTATTCAACACATACAGAAGGAGCCTGTTACCTATGCTGTAACTATGCTCCCTTGACTTCAACCACCTTGATTATTTATTATGTAACCCTGCAGTTGAACGGGTGACCAACAAAAATCCTTTTAATACCAAAGTTGAACTGAAGACAAGGATTATGCAGCATTCACCAACTTAAACAAAGAGACTGTCCAAAATAGATACAGGAGATTTGGAAGTCCTCTTGAGGCCGTGGTTGAATTCATTGGCGATTTATTGAATAAATTTACTCTTTACTATTTCAAGATAGTTTTGTGTAATTTTGATAAATATATCTGTTAAAATGAGATGCCAGTGTTATTTTCATTTTTGAGTAATTTATACAACAGTTTATCTATTGTAACCTGTAGATCTCATCAATTTGGAATTGAAATTACTCATTATAACTGTAAGTTCTATCGAAATAGGTTCTTCACTAATATCTCTGACCTATGGAGCTCTCTCCCAGTTACTTGCTTTCTGGTCAACACCGACTTTCAAAGATTTTAATGCAGCATCAATCATCTTCTTTCTCAATGAATTCAGTTCATATAATCGTCCTTCCTCCCTAGCAAGGTTTTCTTAGTTCAGGTCTTAGGTGCTTTATTACCTTTTTTTAAGTGAATTTGTTTTTTGTTTTTTTTAAGTCGACTGAATTTCTTTTTCTATGGAATGTAAGTTAAACGAACACAGATCCAGCCCATAAATAATTGAATAAATATATTTCCTTTATAAAATTCTTCTTTATGCATAGAATGCATTTCCAAACGCAATGTCAATATGTTTCTATTTGGTAGATACACATAAAATATGACTAACTGTAAAAGTTTACAATAATCGTCTAAACTACTTGTTTGTCAGTATGTGTGGTGTGTGCATTTGTGTATATTCGTGTGAAAACAAATGTCATATAATTCGTAATATTGTTCGTAAATACAGTGTAACCCGGATATAAGAGAGTTGTCGGGACCGGAGAAGAAGTCTCTTATATCCGGGTTTCTCTTATATCCGGGTTTGGTCTATTTTGTTTAGGTAAGTACGGGCTCTAATTTGGGACCAGAGAAAATTTCTCTTATATTCGGGTTTCTCTTATATCCGGGTCTCTTTTATCCGGGTTACACTGTATTATTCATTTTTTCTCTCATATTAGGACGATGAAAATACAAAATAACTTAATCTTTCCGACGTTTGCAGTACACAGGAATTAATCATCCTCATTCTTTTTTCATATTTCATTGGTAAGAAGAAATTTCTATTTGGACATCTTCTTGTTAACCACTACTTTATGAAACTGACAAGGGAGATTATTTTTCCCCAAACGCTAAAATCTTAAACTCTACAAGTCTACGTTAAGTAATATTTCTCCAACATATCCTCATAATCAATTAATTCTTCCTCCTCACCTCCAGACGAATTCCAATTATTAACATTTATTAAAGATAGTCATTAATAATCAGTATAAAATTATTTTTCATAAATACTCCGTTGTCTGAAGAATATTTTAACAAATATTTATATTTATAATTCAGTAAAATATTTAATAAATAATAATTTCATTTTAACCCTTAAGGAACGATATCAACATCGTACTCATTTTTTGTTTATTTCTAGTAATCCTTTATTAAATATTTGCAAACCATTTTCAAAGAACTTATTTTTCTTTAAGTATACAAAGCATTAATCAAAGAAAATAAGTTGCAATTGTCAAATTTGACAAATTTATAAATTTCAATCTCCAATTTGTGAAACAGATTGATGGATTTTGTGTTTAAAATAGCATATTCTTTACGTATGCTTAATTCGAGTGATAAGGTTACATCCTTGACATCATTTCA
Source organism: Acanthosepion pharaonis (assembly GCA_903632075.3). NCBI lineage: Eukaryota > Metazoa > Mollusca > Cephalopoda > Sepiida > Sepiidae > Acanthosepion > Acanthosepion pharaonis. The sequence continues at coordinate 3,934,035 of CAHIKZ030003325.1, forward strand.
TCAGGTGTAGAATTGCCGTGTCCTTTTGAACGCATACCACTAGGACAGCATTTGGGCGTGGTATAATGGTTAGCATACTTGTCACGCTAGATCAATTACGACTGAATAGTGAGTTCCATGCTTTTGACCTTGTGCGACACCTACGCTACGATTAGAATATCAACACACCAAGAGGATCCTCCGTTCTTATGATAGCTGCTGAATATCTATCAAGACCGAAAAGCTTTGAGTAATACCAAACTATTTTTTCCTGTAAAAAACTAATATTTTTATTTTGTCAGATTTCGAGAATGAGTTGGGCTGAGAACTTTTCAGCACATTTCTGTAAAAATAATAAAATAAATATTAGAAATTATTACTAATTGCTGAAGTTTCGGATACCCATCATGGGAGATTAATGTAAAAGAAAAATACCACGTTATTTTTTTAATTATTGATAATGAGTCGACGTATCTTGGTACTACTAAAAGCCAACAAGATCTACAAAGATTACGCTACTAATCTAAGAAAACCAATATTAAAAAAAATCTGGATTTGACATGGGCCAGTCACAAGTGCGATACTCAAATATTCAGCCAATGTATATTTTTAGTTATGGCTGTTAGACGAAGCTAACAGTGTTCGGAAGAGTATGTTGTGCATATAATGAAAAAGGGAGATAATTTGCATGCTGTGAAATCAGTATTGAAGGTCTTGGTTTTTATACATATAGCAGCACAACTCACTTGGTTACAAAACTAAGATAACAATAACATGTTGGTAAAAGCTGGAACGCTACCAGGAGAAATATATAACCTGTGAATCATGATTTTTAACAAACTTGCAAAACAAACACATGACTTTCTTAATCATTAATAAACACGGCAAGTATTCTATATTTTTATTCGTCAATGTATTCCTTCCAAATTCTAGTGGAAATTCAATATACTAATCTGCGGAAGCAACGGCCTAAATTTTTGTTTGGCTTCAGTATTTTTTTGTTTTTACACTATTCTTGTCTTTTATATTTGAGAAAAAAATAGAAATGAAGATGTTAGCAAAGAAAATAATTAGGCTTTAACATGTATTCGAATGGAAGAAGAAAAATTTGACAGGATGAACGAAGTTTTTGTCAAGGTAATTTCCAATGCAAATGTATTGTGCGAATACATAAAGAATGAGGAAGAAAAATACAACGCACAAATTCCGCGTTGTATAATTTGCAAAGAGTTCATATTAATAAGAACAAAACTGGGCATTCTCTTTTATTTATACCATCTAAAGTTACCTTATATATGTACATGATAAATAAGCTGGCTACTTGTGTATTCCCTCTTATTAATTTAGGATTTACGTTTTTAAATGAAATTTGGAAATTAATAATTCTCAATGATTTATTTTATTTCAAAAATATTTAGATCTGCTCTGCTCACCAGGAAAATTCATTGAATTTTTATGCTAGTTTCCTTGTTTGGTTTTCTTTGTGATTTCGTTTTCTTTGTTTCTATATAACAAGTAATTTGTCAGGTCAGGCCTCGTATGAGCTTAAGATGTTCTAAATACGTCATTCCCATAGAGAGTGGCATTATTCTGTTGAATGTGTATGGAAGCGATGGATAACATTAGAACCAAGTAATATTTTTGCTTTATTTTGTCACCGTGTTTGTTCGAGAAAAAAATCTACGCCATAATTAGGCTTTTTTATTATATGCACAATATACTCTGCCGGCCATTGATAAGAAAAACATGGTGTTATTTCATTTTGTTGCCCGAGTTTAAAAATGGCCGAACCTTTGCTTGTTCTGACGTTATCTGGATCGGATGCGCCACGTGACATTCAGTTAAAGCACCCAGAGGCAATGCTCTAGATTTCGTAAGTGTAGCGATAAATTCACGGATGTTCCTCTGGTGTGAGATTACTCAATTTGATATTTTGGTATACTTAATTCCAAGCAGAACATGTATTTATAGAGATTTTCCAAAGCGTAGCTTAGATGGCTGGGAGCCAAAAATATGGGGCACCCAGTGAGGATCGAACTCACTATTCAGTCGTAACTGTTTTAGCGAGACAAACATAACCATTATACCACGCTGAGGTGCCCATTTGTTTTCCAAGCTTAGATTAGATGTGGCATAAGGCCAGAAAGTATGGGGCACCAGTGAGGATCGAACTGACTATTCAGTCGTGACTGTTTTAGCGAGACAAGCTTGCTAACCATTACACCACGCCGATGTGCTCCAGAACATGTCATTATGTGTGGTGGGACGAATGGGTTGTAGCCTGGAAGATAAAGTCTTTTGCTTAAAAATAATTGGGAAAAGGGTGCTCGACATGGACTAACTGCAGCGTGACATCCGGAGATTTGTAATCCTACATTTTTCTTGGACAGGCTGGTGCTGCAACGCAGAAATACAGTAATATATACGCATTAAAGAAGATGTTTTCAATTTCTTGACAATACATCAACACATTGCGAGATGTTAACCCAAATTAAAGATGACAAGTGTTACTTTTGTCTTCATCAATTTCAAATTAAAATTTGTGCTTGCCACATGTCAAGTAGTGTTAAAAGCTTAATTAGAACTAAATAATTTCAAATGCCGATTTTAATCTGAATAAATTGAGACGGGAAATGGGGATAGTGTTGTCATGCCTGCACAAGAGCTGACTTGATAGAATTCAGAAACTTTTAAGTGGCCTTATATGTGATAGCTTATCTTCCTCTTTGCAACCTTTTTTCCCGTAGACGCAGATCGTTAAATGAGCTCCAGATTTCAAGCTAAGAGCCGCCATTTTGCATCCACAGAGTCGAATCCCCCTAATTTGTTCCATAGGGTTAAGGAGGAATTTCGACTCACAGAGCTTCTTTGTTTCCCGAGAACTTGTACTGTGGATATTTCTATCAACACTTCAAAATTAATCTCTTTAAGTCAAGTGTCAATCCCTATCTATCCGCATGTTCTTCACTTCTTTCTACCTTCAGCTATTAGCTCTTATATTTAGTAAGTCTCAACTCCGTGTAGCTCTCTTGAGTTTTTTATTGGATGAGAATAAATTAAAAAAAAACAGTAGAATATAAGTTTGTATACTATCTCCGTAAAATCTTTTTTTGTAATAATTTCTCGAATTAATGGTATCATCTTAAGAAATATAACAATTAAATAATGCTTTATCTTTTCGTATTAATTTGATTCAGTATCTCAAACTGTAAAGACATGGATATCTAATTCCAGTCAAATCCATTACATGCTCTGAATCTTCTCTTCTATGGATAAATAGGATAGACTGGGTTTTGTATAGTCCTTGGTTTGGCAAACCGGTCTAGGAGAAAGTAAATTTGAATTATAAACTGTTTTTAACCCTAGCCCATATTATACAGATAAAGTAAGTATATTTTGCATTGGCTCGATGAGTCCAGCTAAGGTCATGTGATGATGAGTATCTAGAAAAAATAACAAAATTCCAAAAATTTCGTATTTTTTCTTTATCGTAATATTAACATTAAAAATCATATACATGATGATACTGTTCTAGAAAGAAATAACAAATTCAAAAAATTTTGTTTTCTTTATTACCAATTAATATTAACATTAAAAGGAGGTCCTGTTGATGATTTTATCTAGAAAAGAAATAACAAAATTCCAAGAAATAGTTTTCTTTTTGTCATATACATCGTAATATTAGGCATCAAAACCGGTCTCTGTGATGAGAGGATTGGGAAAGAAATAAACAAAATTCCAACCTGATTTTCGAGTTTTTTTCTTTTCCACATTATAATGCGCAATTAAAAAGACTTATTGGATGATCATTCAGAAAAAACAAAATTCCAAGAATTTCGTATTTTCACATCTAGTACACAAATATTAACATTATTTTCCTTCATGTGATGATGATTCTTCAAGAAAAAAAATCAAAAGAATTTCGTATTTTCTTTATCTCAAGTACATCGTAATATTAACATTAAAATTGTCTTCTACCATTTACTGGATACTGTCTTGCGAGCAGCATGATTTTTGAAAAATCTTTTTCCAATCTTTTCAAATACACAAGAATGTATTTAAAAAAAAAGGTTAATTTGTTTTTACTGTTTTTTCTTGGTGGCATTATTCTGTTGAATGTGTATGGAAGCGATGGATAACATTAGAACCAAGTAATATTTTTGCTTTATTTTGTCACCGTGTTTGTTCGAGAAAAAATCTACGCCATAATTAGGCTTTTTTATTATATGCACAATATACTCTGCCGGCCATTGATAAGAAAAACATGGTGTTATTTCATTTTGTTGCCCGAGTTTAAAAATGGCCGAACCTTTGCTTGTTCTGACGTTATCTGGATCGGATGCGCCACGTGACATTCAGTTAAAGCACCCAAGAGGCAATGCTCTAGATTTCGTAAGTGTAGCGATAAATTCACGGATGTTCCTCTGGTGTGAGATTACTCAATTTGATATTTTGGTATACTTAATTCCAAGCAGAACATGTATTTATAGAGATTTTCCAAGCGTAGCTTAGATGTGGCACAGAGCCAAAAATATGGGGCACCCAGTGAGGATCGAACTCACTATTCAGTCGTAACTGTTTTAGCGAGACAAGCTTGCTAACCATTATACCACGCTGAGGTGCCCCATTTGTTTTCCAAGCTTAGATTAGATGTGGCATAAGGCCGAAAGTATGGGGCACCCAGTGAGGATCGAACTGACTATTCAGTCGTGACTGTTTTAGCGAGACAAGCTTGCTAACCATTACACCACGCCGATGTGCTCCAGAACATGTCATTATATGTGGTGGGACGAATGGGTTGTAGCCTGGAAGATAAAGTCTTTTGCTTAAAAATAATTGGGAAAAGGGTGCTCGACATGGACTAACTGCAGCGTGACATCCGGAGATTTGTAATCCTACATTTTTCTTGGACAGGCTGGTGCTGCAACGCAGAAATACAGTAATATATACGCATTAAAGAAGTTGTTTTCAATTTCTTGACAATACATCAACACATTGCGAGATGTTAACCCAAATTAAAGATGACAAGTGTTACTTTTGTCTTCATCGAATTTCAAATTAAAATTTGTGCTTGCCACATGTCAAGTAGTGTTAAAGCTTAATTAGAACTAAATAATTTCAAATGCCGATTTTTAATCTGAATAAATTGAGACGGGAAATGGGGATAGTGTTGTCATGCCTGCACAAGAGCTGACTTGATAGAATTCAGAAACTTTTAAGTGGCCTTATATGTGATAGCTTATCTTCCTCTTTGCAACCTTTTTTTCCTGTAGACGCAGATCGTTAAATGAGCTCCAGATTTCAAGCTAAGAGCCGCCATTTTGCATCCACAGAGTCGAATCCCCTAATTTGTTCCATAGGGTTAAGGAGGAATTTCGACTCACAGAGCTTCTTTTTGTTCCGAGAACTTGTACTGTGGATATTTCTATCAACACTTCAAAATTAATCTCTTTAAGTCAAGTGTCAATCCCTATCTATCCGCATGTTCTTCACTTCTTTCTACCTTCAGCTATTAGCTCTTATATTTAGTAAGTCTCAACTCCGTGTAGCTCTTGAGTTTTTATTGGATGAGAATAAATTAAAAAAAACAGTAGAATATAAGTTTGTATACTATCTCCGTAAAAATCTTTTTTGTAATAATTTCTCGAATTAATGGTATCATCTTAAGAAATATAACAATTAAATAATGCTTTATCTTTTCGTATTAATTTGATTCAGTATCTCAAACTGTAAAGACATGGATATCTAATTCCAGTAAAATCCATTACATGCTCTGAATCTTCCTCTTCTATGGATAAATAGGATAGACTGGGTTTTGTATAGTCCTTGGTTGGCAACCGGTCTAGGAGAAAGTAAATTTGAATTATAAACTGTTTTTAACCCTAGCCCATATTATACAGATAAAGTAAGTATATTTTGCATTGGCTCGATGATCCCGGCTAAGGTCATGTGATGATGAGTATCTAGAAAAGAAATAACAAAATTCCAAAGAATTTCGTATTTTTCTTTGTCAAGTACATCGTAATATTAACATTAAAAAGGTCATGTGATGATGAGTTAACAAAATTCAAAAATTTTGTTTTCTTTGTCAAGTACATCGTAATATTAACATTAAAAGGTCATGTGATGATGATATCTTAACAAAATTAAAATTGTTTTCTTACATCTATACTAGAAAAGAAATTTATTTTCGTATTTTCTTTGTTATTAACGATAAGGCAGTAGCAAAGAATTTCGTATTTTCAAGTACATCGTAATATTAACATTAAAAGGTCATGTGATGATCCAATCAAAGTAACAAAATTCAAAAAATTTCGTATTTTCTTTTCAAGTACATCGTAATATTAACATTAAAATTGTCTTCCTATACATTTACTGGAAAAAAATAAGGAAACATGATTTTGAAATTAAACGCTTTTTCCAATCACAGTATCTTTGCACCAATTATCGTATTTAAAAAAAAGAAATTGAAATTTTTTTTCTGAGCAAATGTCTTCTTTCCAGGAGATTGAAATTTAAGAAAACGCTTGAGCATCTCCAGTGGCTCATATTTTTTCGAGATTTAAAAGCAAATCAGTACCGCTCTCTGCTATACAGTGGATTGGGAAGCTAACAAAGAACCTACCATCACCTGATTGTCGAGTTTTCTGGCTAATTCGATTATCCGTGCGCAATTCTCTAAGACTTCCGGCGTCACTGATCCTGAAAAAAATAATGTACCGAAGAAATCGATGGCACAACTAGTAACAAATAGTTAAATCCATTTTCCTTCATTTCTAAACTTAATTCCTTCTAAAAACCGCATCCAGCTATGACAGTTATTTAGACTAGCTTAGTGTGGCTCAAGATCAACGGGAGGGAGTGGAAATAAAATAGTGCTGTCCTACCATTCCAAATCGAAGGTCTTCATAGTCAGTATTGGTAACCCCCCTTTTTTTTTATAAATGTTTGAAATTTAAGTTTCTTTAAAAAATACACAAGAATGTAATAAATGAGGAAGGTACTATGAGATTTGTTTTTTCTGCGTCTGCATATTCCACATACTCAACTTATTTCGGCAACAAGCTAAATTTGCTTGAGCATCTCTAATGGCTGATATTTTTTCGAGATTTAAAAGCAAATCAGTACCGCTCTCTGTTATACAGTGGATTGGGAAGCTAACAAAGAACTTACCGTCACCTAATTTATACATTAATTTAGAGTAGCTTAGTGTGGCACAAGATCAAAGGGAGGGAAAAATTTGATAGTGTTGTGCTACCATTCCAAATCGAAGTGCGTATTATTAGAATATTTTCAGAGAATTTCCAGATTACCTCATGCTTATCAATAAAGATAATTTTTCAAATTACATGTTATAATTTACAACAAAAATATCATGTATCAGTTGAATGGTAAAAAGCGGAAACTTCCACGAAATTTGGTTGTACAAACATTGGCACTGATAACTGTTCGAAACCATTCTTCCAGATTTCAGCTTATTGCATTTTTCAGATAGCAGTTTATCTGGCTTATCTTTTGCAATAGTTTCAAGGTCTTGAATGTTTGCAGGATTCCTTACTTTAATCGCAGATTTCAGATCTGTTCATTAGGATTGAGCTTATTTTCTCATCTGTTTATGCAGTCATTTTGTTGTTTCATTGTTAAATACTCTTTTTCTTTTTGATATATTCTTTTGAATTTTTATCCTACTGAATCTTTCTTATACTAGATAACACATTTCGGGTAGAAAAACTCTTCTTAATCCCTGTGAATACAGGATTCCATTAATACACTCAATGTTCGAAATAACATGTTGATCTACCACCGTGTTTAACTAAAGGGGTGTTTTCCCCTAACATAATAAATTCCATTTCATCGTCTATAAAAAATGTTTTGTTGATCTGGAAAAGAAATTGCCCAGAAGGATTTTAATATTTTCCCATTACCAAAGATTCTTCCTTCGTCTTCATTATGATATTCCTGTTCATATTAACCAATAAAATTATCGAGTGCCTATTCAGTCCTGTTGGTCACGGCATTTTTGCAATTTTAGTCATTGAAGGCCATTACTGTGCAGGCTGTGAAGACAAAACATTGCACTGATTCCAGGAACATCGCACGTTTTGAGTGATTGTTAGAGGCGCATAGAATGTGGTTAATGCACAGTAATTTTATACTAGCCGAGGCATTTGCGCTGAATTTTGCACAAATAACTCTGAGAAATTTATGGATATATATTTTTCTTCTCTGGGCCATTAGATAAATAGGAAAACACACGGGCATTTGAAGCCTTTCTTAGCAGCCAGTCTAGAACAATAAATATCTGCATCAAAGCATTTTTATTATTACCTCAAAATTGTGATACATTTTAAAATATATGAAGAATGGGAAAAATGTTGATTTACGTTATCCTAAAACGCAAGCCATTCCACAAATGATAAGTCGTAAATCCCATTCTAATTACGTAAACCAACATTTTTTGCTAATTTCATAACATCGCATTTTACTTAATATTTCTAGCTTTGGATCTAATTATATTTCTGCAAGAAAATAGGATTAAAGAGAATTATTTTAGAAATTATGATTAATTTATATATTTCATCTTAGAGATAATCCTACTTTGAGATTATCAATGATAGCAATTGATCATCTATGTAACTAGTTATAATAAGTAATTGCAGTATTTTCCTTTCCTAATTATCATTTCTTTAATACATGGTTGTCATAAAAGTGTCTACATTAAAAAAAACGATCTATCTGACCATAAAGCAGAGAAAAAACCTACCCGTCTGATAAAGTAACTAACTAATCACTGATACGGACGCTGCTCAACCATGTTTGTGCTTCTTCAACACCCACGGAACCAACTTGTGGTTTTACTGCAACTACACTGAGAGAATCTTTGTTAAAGTTTCTGGGACAGAGCTCATATTATAGCGTGATCAGTAATTGAACATGGTCTGTATCCTCAAAAGCTGAGTCATAAGTTTGTTAATAGTGCCATCGACTGATTTCGAAAATTGACGCCTACTTAAATTCACAATGAAAGCTTAGCGTCAATCAATGGTATGATTTGAGATACTTCCCACTATTTGCCGCATGAGGGTCTAGTCTTCTCGTAGAATAATCAAAAATTCACATTGACAATTCGACCATTTTGAAATTCTAACCTAATAATCGCACGTCCACACAACCATAAAATTGTATATATATATATATATATATATATATATATATATATATATATATATATATATATATATATATATATATATATATATATTATCTGATGATCTTCCCCAAAGATAATAGTTTACTTAAATAAAATATTTACATTAATATCTACAGATGATCTTCCCCAAAAGATAATAGCATAAAGAAAGACTTTTGCCGTGTATGTAACAAAATTGATGAGAAATGCTACCGAGAACACAATGTCATTAGGGGACACAATGGTAATATAAAATATTTAAATTGTCTAATATCAGTTATTCATTAATAATATTCCCTATTTCTTATTAATTTATGTCGTTCTATCTTCGTAAGTTTACGATTTAAAAATTAATACATGGCTGTCATGAAAATGTTTTCAAAAAACAAGAAAGATATTTATAAAAACGATCTCTCTCACTATATAAATTAGAAGTAATACTAAAGACTTTCCGTGTATGTAACAATTGATTAAAAATTGATGAGAAATGCTACCAAGAGAACAAAATGTCATTAGGGAACACAATGGTAATCAAAGTTAACGGACTTTAAAAAATATATGATAAAACTATGCAGGCAACATCATATTGATGGTAGGCAGAGAAAGAAAAAAAAGCACGGTTTCCTTGCATAGATCAAAGAATGAACACCCTAGGTCAGATAGTAAAAAGGAGTCAAAGAATAAATTTTTGAAGAAAATCAAATTTCTAAATTTTAAAAATTATCTATGTGAGAAATAAAAATCGATCTTCGAAAAAATGATTCTTACGTTGTGAATTAGATATCTTCATGTTTGTGTCAATTGATGAAAAATTCTCGAAATAGGACTAATTTCAAAATATTTAACGAACACAATTAAAATATTGGCGCCTTTGCATCGGTGTTTCGGAAGGATAAGTTGTTATAAAGTTAAATATAAATCCAACACAGAAACTCTTTAGCAACAAAGGCAATTTGCTATTATGATCTGATTATCTGTGCGAAAGTTCTTGAGATATTTTGAGAAATGTACTCAGTAGCGAAATGCAAACATTGTAGCAATAAATATTCATGATCATTACCTGTGATTTTTCCGGTTCTATAATATGTGTCCCAGTTAACAACATATTTTAGGTCATTTTGTTTTTTTGTTCAAAGAGACATAAAGTTAATAAAATTGAAGCCTAATTCAGAAAACAAAACCCCTAATTCAATAAAAATGATATTTGACAGTAACTTATTTATTCGGTCATTGAAAACTCAGCTTTTTTAAAACCAATCCGACTTAAGACAGTAGTAAAGAGTTTTGTCATCAGCATAGATACCGTGATGGGAACTGATGACAAAAGAACAATCCTTGATAAAAGTTAGGAAGAAAGTAGGTCGAAAGATAGAGCGCGAGGCACACCTCTCTCAATGCAAAAATAACTAGAAGAGAGGCGGTTCAAGACAATTTTCATTTTGCTTTTTGATAAGAAAGATTGAATCAGTTCAAATTTTTTTCCAGAAATGCTATAACGTTTCAACTTGTGAGGAACGGTATGTCAAACCCTGTCAAATGCTTTCGAAATGTTTAAAGCAACAGGGCGATCATCCTCATCATAATTCTTATAAAATTCTTGATAGACCGCTTAGCAATAATCGTTAATACACCAGCAGTTGACCTAGAAAAGCAAAAGCCATATTGCTTATCGGAAAGAAGACCCTGCAATGTATGATGCTTAAACATTAGTGCGTCTAGTATTTTGTCAAAATGTGGTAGAAGCCTAATAGACTGAGAAATGGAAGGATCGTACAGTTCGCCTAAGTTCTTAAAAATTGAAAATATAAAGGAGGATTTCCAACAGGCAAGAAAGCAAGAAACAGCAAGGCATTTATTGAAGAGAATAGGGAGAACAGATGCCTATCCCGGAAACTATTGCAAGAATATCATCAAATCCACATTGTGGGGATCCATCTAAGAAATTATAGCAGAAACCATAGATCGAGAAATATGCATATCACTCAATAGAAACTCAATTCTGAGTGGAATGTTAGGCAAGGATATTCAATATGAGTCAAGAATAGAATTTGAAGAAGATTTGCGAGCAAAATACCTTATTTTATCAACAGCAGCCGTTAAATCAGCAGAGTGAAGAGAGGAAGAATAGAAAACTTATTCTTATTTAACTCTATATTAAAGACGCCATTAATCAAGGGAACTTAACTTGTTAGAGCTTATAATTTGCCACATTCTCTCAGAAAACAGTCTTAGCCACTTTCAGGACACGTTTACAATTACGACCAGACACATAGACACGTACGTTGTGATCGGGACTATCACGTTACTACAGCCGAAAAAAGTGATTACTTTGAGCTATAGCGACTGAATAGTCAAGTGTGAAATATACAGCACCAACGACATTATAGATATTTACCGATTATTTAAAGATATTATATACCTATTCATAAAAATAGTTTGAAATTTTGCATAAGTCTTCCTAACATTATTTTTTTATTGTTTAAATTTGGATTAAAATGGCGGTTCAAGTAAAACGTGATAAAACTGTGAAAAAGAATATGGTTGATATGAATAATTGTCAGGGGACAAAATAGTTAGAATATTGCAGAAATACTGAGTTTAATGTTTTGAAAAAAAACTTAAAGAAGAGCACCAACCTCACTTAATCCAATTCCAGTAAGAAACCATTCGGTTTCTAACAGTAGAGTCCAAGAATAATGGTTTCTGTTGCACTTCATTCTGATAGTTCATTTTAGGAGTTTATTGAAGATATAGGGAAAGTAAATGGCAGAGTTTACCAGCATTTGTTGGGTAGATATGCGTTGTTCTGATTGTCAGACACAATTGCATGTCGCTATATCTTCACTGAAGGCAGAGTTTACAAGCGTTTGTTGGGGTGATATGCGTTGTCATGATTGTCAGACACATTTGCATATCGCTATGTCTTCACTGAAGGCAGAGTTTACCAGCATTTGTTGGGTAGATATGTGTTGTCCTGATTGTCAGACACATTTGCATATCGCTATGTCTTCACTGAAGGCAGAGTTTACCAGCGTCTGTTGGGTTGATATGCGTTGTCCTGATTGTCAGACATATTTTAATGTCTTCACTGAAGGCAGAACTGCCCTCGCGAACTGGTGTAAGAAATATTCCTGTGGATATTTTGGTAACCCGTAATCCCTGTCATAAATTATCTGGGCTATATTAGAAAACTATGCTTCACGTGTAACATACTCAAATGTCTCAGACTTGAATGAAGCTCTCGAAGCGAATAGGTACAATTTGAACGAAGAGATGGTAAAGAATCTATGCACTTCAGTTAAGCTGAGATTAAGAGCTATGGTCAAAGCAAAGAGCGGCTATTCTCAATTGTACATCTATAGAAAAATATTTTAATTAATGTTAAAAATCAACCTTTAAATTATCATAAACCAAAACCTAAAATAGATAATTTAATTTTAAAAATTGATAAATATATTAAAGCCACGGCAGATCATATATATATATATATATATATATATATATATATATATATATATATATATATATATATGTATAATAAACCTAGTGAAAGCATATCAAAAAGCAGGCACAAAATAAATTTACAGCGGATTTGCGTTAAAATATAGCCTAAAAAGTACTTAATTGCGTTTATTTACCCATAATATTATTGAAGTATTAATATTATTATTAACTATTATAATATTTATTTAATTGATAATTACTTATTATTTGATTATTAATTATTTATTATTAACTTTAAACATTTTTTATTACTAACTTTTAATCACCTGAAAAAGGCCGGAGCGTTGAACGGCCGAAACGACGTGCACATGACAATAAAGATGAGTACAACAGTCCGAATAATTTAAAAATGTACATAATTACAATACCTCAGGAATATAGACACCTGCACACACATACATACACACACAGGAATATATATATATATATATATATATATATATATATATATATATATATATATATATATATATATATCAGTATATTTTAAAATATTATTCAATAATTCCAGCTCATAATTTTCTTGGTGCGTCGAGTGTATGGCCAGATAAACAAGTTCCTGTTCATAATTTCCATCCTATCAGGATGATGACCTTTTCGTATTGCGACTTTGCTGTTTAACGACGTAGTTTTACAGGATATGCAACCATGTTATAGATCACCTATAGCTAATTAAATCTAGTTATTGTATATGAGAAACTATGACAATATGGAGGTAAGGACATACCTATTTTTTTCTTAGGGATTTGCGTATTGACTGACTTGAATTTTTCAAAACGATGTTCATTATACTTTGTGATTTAAAAAAATTGCTTCCTCTTTATAAATGAGGGATTTATCGAATGTAGGATACAAACGGATTTAAGGAACATATTATCCCATAATTATATTTAATCGTTTTTCAAATTCAGGAGATATAATTTAATTTTACCATAACGCTTTAAATTATGATGAAACTTGTAACGTTTACCATTCTTTAACAACGATAGCCGATCTAAAATAACAGGGATGAATTACTGAGATTTATTAACTAGTGAAGATAATACACTATTCTGGGGATTCGATTGGATTAATATAAATTCCTGATAGGCATCGTTGTAAAAATTAAGCAATAAACCTGTGGTTTAGGCGATTTGATTTAGAGCGGTGTACTTTAGACTGAAGAGAACCAATAACAAGTTTCTACGAGGAAAAGACAAAATGAAGGATTAAATACCGTATGGAAAAGAAGCAAACTTTATAAATCAGGCGAATTAGTAGCTGCGCTGAAATTCGTCGAAATCAATTCAAAGGATGAAGAGGTAGAGAAAAAGGCCAAAATTTCATAAGAAATTTGCGTATACGAAATAGAAAATTATTAAACAGCAAAGCGTATTTTCTGAAAGTGGACAGAGTTAATCAAAAGAGTGATATTTTTTAAATGAAAGAATTACCTGTTATGAGGAATCAAGAGTGATATCCCCTTGTTTTGTTAATCTCCTCTTTGAGAGAGCAGTTTCTGTTACTGTGACTATAAAAGGTCATTATACGCGAATCTAGTATAAAACTTTCTAAAAGCTTACACTTGCATATTTGTCATTACATTACCTATGAATCGGCGTGTTTAATACACTTTTAAAATATTAAGTCACTTATTTATCCCCATCTCTATTGAGTCAGAGATAGAATCACTCCTGCTTATTGATTTGATAACTTAAAGGGGAATTATAAGTTTTTACTGAATTTAAGTTTCATTCTTGTATTCTGATAAATTCTCTATGCGTTGGGAGATGACATTTTTGGTATTAACGCAAAATGATACCGATTCGTTCATTTTTTTAATATCATTTTAGTGACAAGTTATAAAGTGAAACTGTAAGTACATACAAACATGGGAAATATTAATAGAAATAACAATTTGCATTATTCCATAGGAGGAATGCCTGCCAAAATATAAGCAAAGTATTAAGCAAAAAGAACATTTCGTTAGGAAAAATGAAAAATGTACTGAAGTGATAAGATATATCGGTCATCCTGTCTAGAAATGACTACTGGAAAATATCCTCACTGATTAAGTAATGGCTCGAGGTAACAGAAATAAGATTCTAGAAAAGTATCTGGTAAAACCGATAAACTGAACAAGTAACGAATAGGTTTGAAGGAAAGTGAAAGAAAAAAGAATAGTCTATATAATTAGAATCAGAATGAGAGGGTTTAAATTTCTAGGATGGATAATGCAGAAGGCCTACTTGGAGAATTTGACATTCAGAGAACATATTAAAGTTGAGGAGAGCCATGCTCTCACACGTCCTGAATGCACACGGTGCATAGAAGAGGAAGAATTATGACATTTGGGCTCGTTTGTTTTTAAACAGTGAATTGATATCAAAACACGAAAATCTAATTCTCGGCAGGTAGTGAACCGGTTTTCTATTTAAGATAGGATGAGCCTGCTTTAACTACTCAGGCACGAGAGGCCACTTGACAACCAATTTTAATAATAATAAATATATATATATATATATATATATATATATATATATATATATATATATATATATATATAAGAAAGATAAATCGGTTCCTAGGAAACCGACAGCTCGACAACAGCATATGAGATTTGATTAAAGTGGTGAATGTTTCGTGCAGGACCATACACACTTTTAGAGTGAATATATATATATATATATATATATATATATATATATATATATATATATATATATATATATATATATATATATATAATGAAATGGAAAATATCCGACAATTATTTTAAGACATCTTTATGTGTATACGTTCTTTTTTATAGATTATAAACAGAGCATTTACTTAAATATATGTATCTATAAAAGAACGTATAAACATAAAAATATATATATATATATATATATATATATATATATATATATATATATATATATATATATATATATATATATATATATATATATATATATATATATATATATATATATATATACGGGAAAGAGAGAGAGAGAGGGAGGAGAGAGAGTGAATGAAAGACATGTGTACATATTTGTATATAAAAGGGAAAATGCTCTCCCATCGTGTACGAATTACTCAACCAAATTTAATTTTTTCTCATGGTGACATTATGCATTGTATCGATTGCTGTAAAAGATACTGACAATTTTCAATTTATCCGGAAATATTCTTTCAATCAATATTTTCCCTTCAAGCAATTCTGAATAGTTTTATTTTCCACTTATATATTTTCGCAAAACATAAAATTACATGTTAAACAAAAAACTTCTAATATTTTTTGCAAAATTTCCTGTTAAAAATCTTCTCTTAAAAATCTAGTTTTAATTTATCTCATTTTCTTTCTGTGAAATATTTTAATCAAAAATATGTTCAGATCAATTTAAACATTTGCATATTTTCTCAAAGTTTTTTTTTTTCTTAAACATCAATTTTTTCTTTCATTTGCGTACATGAATCAATTCCCTAATATCCTAATTTTTACTCATGTGAATATAATATCCTTGATTTTTTTTTTCATTTTGTGAATATTTTCTTTGGTTTTGAGACAACAGAACAATTTTCTGTTGTCTCAAAACCAAAAAAATATATTGCATGCTAAAAGTTCTCTTCCCGATATAAGCCGACAAACCCAAAAAATAATGTTTGTTCGAAGCCTTACAATTCATAGAAATTATGTGGCACCAGATTATTTCTTCCCGGCGACTTAAGAGTTATTTAAGAGCATTCTTTGTTTTGAATATCTGGCCACTGATCATAACGATAACCAACACTTTTACATTAAGCAATATTCTGTCTTTGTAAAGACGATGATGATAATAATTCCTTCTTAAACAAGAAAGGCTAACTTAAACTTGATAACTTTTTAATTAACTACTCACATATGCAAAAACACATACACACACACACATATATATACATACATGTAAATATACATATATATATATATATACATACATACATGTATATATATATATATATATAAATATACATATATATATATACATACATGTAAATATATATAAATATACATATATATATACATACATATAAATATATATATAAATATATATATATATACATACATGTAAAATATATATATAAATATATATATATACATACATGTAAATATATATATAAATATATATATATATCTATATACATACATTTAAATATATTTATAAATATACATATATATATACATACATGTAAATATATATGTAAATATATATATATATATATATATATATATCTATACATGTAAATATATGCAAAATATATATATATACATACATGTAAATATATATATAAATATATATATATATATATAAAATACATCTAAATATATATATAAATATATATATATATACATACATGTAAATATATATATATATATATATATATATATATAGATAGATAGATAGATAGATAGATAGATAGATAGATAGATATATTAATGGTAAATATACATACATATGCAAAATATATAAATATATACATGTATATTTTTTGAATAAAAAATTCAAGAGGAAGAATCCATAGAACTCAATGTCCAAAAAATTCCAAGAGGAAGATATATATATATATATATATATATATATATATATGACGCACTTCACTCCATGATAAATTTTGAAACGGCATGCTGTACTGCTTGGCATTCGCACCGCAAACTTTAATACAATAATTTGAGAGTGTTTGGGTGTCGGTTTGAGAACAGTGCAGAGATTCGTAAAGAGTTAAATTTCGAAGGTATTTAGAATGATCACTAGTGATTGTGAGGCCCTGCCTCCATTCATATTCCCTTAAGGCCATAGACTCAACACAGAGGCCTACATCAAGCGTCTTGAGCATGTATTGTTGACCTGGGACAAGAGGGTGGCTGCTGGAAAACTCTGTATCAGACAACAGGACTCTGCAGCATGCCACACAATTAGGAGAACACAGCCGTTGCTGTCATGCAATTTCTGCGACCATATCACCGCTTAATTCTGGCAACCTAAATCCCCAAACTGCAACACACTTTATTATTATTTGTGGGGTGCATTTGATCGAAAAACCAACAAAACTGCTTGTAACGCTAAAGATAGACCGAAGGCAAACATTATGACAGCATTCACCGACTTAAAGGTTAAGATAGTTCAAAAGAGATGCAGGAAATTCGAAAGTCGTCTTGAGGCCGTAGTCAAAGCCAATGTCAATTTTTATTGAACAGATTTACTCTTGTATTTCAAGATATATTGGAGCAATTTTGGTAAATATGTCTGTTAAAATGGGGCGTCTTCGTTATTTTCAATGTTGCATGATTTAGACGATAATTTATCCATCGCACCCTATATATATATATATATATATATATATATATATATATATATATATATATATATGTGTGTGTGTGTGTGTGTATATATATATATGTGTGTGATTTTTGACACTTAATGCAATCCTTCTAAATAAAATTAAACAATATGTGCATAATTATTTGAATATGATATTTAGACAATATATATATATATATATATATATATATATATATATATATATATATATATATATATATATATATATATATGGTGCACCAGGTATCTTTTAAAGTACATTTAATAACACATAGAAAAGAATTTAACGGTATAATTTATGTCGCGTGTTAAAATTTTAAAGAATAAATAAAACGCAATAGTCTTACACTTACAAACTATAGTTGTGGACAGTATTATTCGTCCCCATTGATTATTTTCGTATTTTCGAAGGAAATACAAATATTTGCACGTACTTACTGAAATTTCCATGAATGGGTGATTAAGTATTTAGTTTGGAATTAATGAAATCTTTAGAAGTTTGTCTTCATAGTTATAGGTTTGTCTAAAAATTGGTGCAATCCAAAATTATTCGCTCCTTATAGAAATTATAAAATAATACTTCTCAATGGTAATTGTAATTGTTTTTTTTTTCTTATTATTTTTGACATTTAATACAAACACCCATAAAAAGCAAATAGTATTGATGTGTTTCTATAACATTCTAAAAGGTAATGAAGAAGACAATATGTAAGTGCCACGTACCGCGATAACTCTTTCGTTCTGCAACTATGGCGAAGACATCTAGACTTTAAATAAGCTCCGAATGAAGACTGCTGATGCGTACAAAAAGCTAATGAATATACAACACTTTCCAAGCGTTTAAATGTTCCTAAATCGACAATTCGTAGTATTATCAAGAAGTACATCACTGTGCTTAGAATAAATTCAGGACTGGCAGAAAATAGTTCCATTCTGAGAGAATGGAAAAGAAAATTGTTAGAGGTAGAAGAATTCTCACTTAACGACAAAGGAGATTTTCAATAATGTAAAGACATCAGGGTTGACAGTATCGACGAAGACTGTCAATGGATGCTTTCATTGAGCAGGACTTCATGCTTTTAACCCAGGGAAAACTCCCTTGCTGAAGGCTATATTTCCAAAATTCAGATTGACTTATTCTAGAAGCCATCTAGAACATAGGAGTAAATATTGGAACGGTTTTATTGTCAGATGAAACCCAACTAGAATTTTTGGCGCGTTATGTATGTAGGAAAGTGAATGAAGCTTACAAACCAAACAAAAAATCCTCCCTACAATTAAGCACGGTGGTGGTGGGAGTATTCTACTCTGGGGATGTATTTCTGAATCTGGGCGAGAACGAGTGGGAGTACAGGATGTCATGGATTAAGAGCAACATTTGGTTATTCTTAAAAATAATATAAAACAAAGTGCACGAAAACTGTTTGAGGGCGTCACTAGTCAATATGACAATTAATGGAAAAACACGGTACGAATTGTTAAAAAAATACTTATATTGCAGTAAAATTAAGGTATTAGTGTACCCCGCAGCAAGTCACGAAGATTTATAGGCATATTTGAAGAAAAAAATTAGAGAAAACGTAGAGGAGGAACTAGGAGATATTGCCAAGTAAGAATGGCACAAAATACCTATTCAGATATGGCAAGAGAGAAATTCTTCATATATTATTTAATAAAAACATACATTTTTTTAAAACTAAAACTGTGTCTTTTCACTGGTTACTCTGTGTTGCTACCCATAGT
Source organism: Acanthosepion pharaonis (assembly GCA_903632075.3). NCBI lineage: Eukaryota > Metazoa > Mollusca > Cephalopoda > Sepiida > Sepiidae > Acanthosepion > Acanthosepion pharaonis. The sequence goes on from CAHIKZ030003325.1 coordinate 3,953,775, forward strand.
AACATGCAAATTTCTGGATTCGGTTTTTGTTGGGTTATTCAACCGAAATGATGGATTATTTGTAACATTTTCCTGATGATCTTTTACGGTTAGAAAAGCTTGTTCTTTACATAGATACCGAACCCTGTCACCTATATTTAATTGGACCGTGGATTTTTTGCCTCTTCATTTATTTTTTCAATATATATTGATTCAATGCTTTCTTATAAAATTTGGTGACCTGTTTCACATATATTTTCCTATAAAACTTTGGTCTCATTATGTATATGTTTCCGGTTGTATCGAATTTAATTGGAATTTTCGAGTTATTTCTTTATTTTTTTCACCTCAATTTTTAAAAGACGCTATTTATTTATTTTTTAACTTGATCTTATCCATTACACCAAAAATATCTTGTTCAAATTCAGTTAATCCATCTATCACAGGGGTATTTTTTTTTTTGGTTTTGAATTGGATTCTTTTAAATTCATCCATGCTGCTTACATATTTAGACAAGAAAAACAGCGTCCGCAACCTTTTTTCGCAATTCTCTGGAATAAGAGTAACGAGTATAAATGTTTGTCAGGGAAAATAATGTTCTTTAAAGAGTACGCTAATGTAAATCTTGCATGATTTCTCCTTCCATTATTTATTCAACCGTTGTTAAGTATATATTATTAAGCCCGCGTTTTGACATACATAATAATGTTCATATAGGTCTACGCGTATGCAATATGATTCATGTAGGTTACCTAATTTATTTGATAGAATATTTATTGCTATAGATAAATAATGACCACTTTGACATTGATATAAACTGTATTTTATCATTTTACATAAGGGTACGATGAATACATTGTCGTTTAAATTATACAATAAATGAAAACAATACTGATACCATATTTGTAAATATATATCTACCAAAATTACACAAAAGTACCTAGAAATACTAAAGAGTAAATGTATTCAATATTATCGACCTTTGCTTCAACCACGGCCTTCAGAAACTCCTGCATCTCTTCTGGGTGGTATCCTTCTTTAGGTTGGTGAATTCTGCCATAATCCTTGCCTTCAGTTAATCCTTGGTATTTCAAGGAGTTTTGTTGGTCTCTCGTTCAACTGCACCCCACACATGAGGGTTGCAACTCTCACCAAAATATGACAATTGTACTCCATTGTAGGCCTTATATATGTATACTTTTCTTATAATTCAACCGAAAAAGACGATTTCTTAAATTTATCTTGTATATTTCCAAATGCCTAATCTCAAACCATTTCACGGGACGACAAAGATTACAAGGACAGCTTCAGATCCTACATTACCATGAAAAACCGGGAATTTTGTTTTTCTTGATGCACATACTTGTCGCTCATTTTACTAATATGAACAAGTTATTTTGACACTTTGTGTCCTTAAATATTTCTAAGATAAACTCAGATGAAGAATTTCAAAGTGAGCTTTGGCTTATTTTGAGTTTTGGAAATTCCATGTCTGGTATCATGTCTTCATACAAAATGCGAAATATTTTTTACTTTCCATACACGTAGAATAAATTAATTATTTATTTTTATTAAATAAAAGATAAAATTAACTGATGGATTTGAATTATTTTTTCTTCCGCAAAATAAAAAGGTCATGTGATATTTGTTTATTTATTATACTCCAATTACAAACTATGATAATCAGTTTTATCTTCGTTTCGGACAAAAATAACAATGATTTGATATTATTTAGTGCGCCATAATCTAAATGACTAGATGACTTATCAATAACCTACGTAATAAAATGTTGATAGTATCTATTTCAGACTTATATGAGATAGAACGATTTAAGTCGTACATTTAAAAATAACGTACAAATGAATAACATGATTGGTGATAAGCTCGCTGAGAAATATTACCTGGCGTGTAAAGCAAAAACATCACTAATAACCGAAAAGATATATACTCACAATAACCACTGCTCAAGAATTTATTCATGGTTTTAGCTCTTTTAACCGAAAAAAATTATATACCCAATACATTGTTTTAAACAATTACTTGAAAAGACACGTGGACATGAGTATAAATTTAAAGAATTTATGGACAGTTATGTTAATTTTTTACACTAAAGTTTGTCCATTACAAGGCTCAGGAGGCAATCAAAGTAGGAGTTTAATGTTAAAACCAAAACAAGGTAATAATAAAGTCACAAAGATGTAAACGGTTACTAAGTATTAACTAGTATGAGAAAAGAAAACATTTTTACGGAGTGAGAACAATAAAAGAACGAAAATAAAAGAGACAGAAGATAACGACTGACACTGGTTTAAATTTTTCAACTTCAAAGTTGACTGGAAAGCAAAATGTGAGAAGAGCATTCCACAAGCGAGAAGTGCGAGAGAAAAAAACTTTTAGTAAAGAACTTACTGTTATATCTGCCAATTTCAACTGCCAAAAAATGATTGACCTTGCCACCAATCTAGTACTATACTATTATATTTGAAGATGTCATTATAAATAAGGAAGGCGGTGTGATATGAGGTAAAGATGAAGTGGTAGGAATGGAATATTATGACGATAAGAAGGAGAGTTAAGGATCAAGTCTTCAATTGAATTGGTTAGGATTGCGGTGTCCAGGGAATCTTCCACACGGGAGTCTATTCCACAACGGAGAATTCTTGGAAAAAAAGTTGTTTGAGTGAAAAATTCTACTTACATATCGAATACCGGGGAAATAATGTTGATTCCACTCCGTGTAAGCAGCATTGCTTGCCCTAGTAAGAATGGTCCGAAATAGTAAAAATAATTCTATCGACCATAACGTGAGAAGTATTTTCATTCATATTCTGCAAAAATCATTATTTCACAAGATACCATAACACTATCTTCAATTATTGCAACCTATTATCTAACATGCTTTTCTCCAGCCGTTCTTATAATCAATCAGTCACAATCAGAATTTTTTTATATAAATCAATTGAACATCATTTATTGATCGCTATTCTCTACTGTGTTTGAATATGAAAGTATTATAATAGTTAACGCCTCAGAAGAAGATATCCATGAGTTGATTTATTTTAGGAAAGGTATGAATCCATCTTTTCTCCACCAAGGTATAGGTCCAATTTAAAGGAAATTAGTGCTCTTCAGTCATCCTTGACCAGCTGCCTATAAGAGGGATGACTTACAATTTAAAACCGTATGTGTTCCGAGAAGTGTACACATGATACTGTCATGGAAAATATCATAGAGTTCCGTATTAACTCTGATGCCGAGTTGTGGACTATTATTTCGACGGCGATCGATGAGGTTTCTTAATACAGCACAAGGTCAATCCAATGCGGGAAGAATGTTTTACATTCAAGTCTCAGTTGCAGAAGACTTGTCATCTTTCTTGGAAAGTCTGGGGATTTTATGTTTTGATATCGAAATTGGAAACAGTCGGAGAAATATTTAACAATCTCAGCCGGGAGACAATTTCTTCACTGATCTGCTATTTCTTGCACAGGTTTGCATGACCTAAAAGAGAAGTATAAATATTTATTGACCAATATTTACTATTATTTCTATTAATGGATTTTTAACTTAGACCTAAAAGAAAAATATCAAGTTCAAGTAAAGTTTTGTTTAATTTGCAAGTTAATAGAAATGCATTTCACCATTAAAAATATGATAGAAATCGGATAACATTAATAAGAAAGATAATTTCTAATACAAGAATCAAAACAAAGGAATTTTGTTTGAGAAACCTAACTTTGATGTATTATTAAACCGTTAATGTTTTTGTTGATAGCTTTTCTATAATTTACGTTGAGCTGAAAATCAAAAGAGAGAATACTCTTCCATGTTTCGGATGATATTTCTCTTGAATTACTTTCTGTCCAGAGGCAATTCAACAAAGAACTGCATTGAAATATGAACAAATACGAAAAAGTATTAAATAAGCTTTTATTGCGAATTTCAAAATTTATCGATTACGATCGATCAAAGAGTGTCGCACTCATTATAAAAAGAATCAAGAAGTGCAGATATTTTCAAAATAAAAACGAAGGAGAATACGAATTCTTTAAATGAACAATCTCAGAAAAATAGACAATATTTGTCAGAATAAAAACAATAATGGAAACATGAAATCTTTGCACTTTCATCAGACTTTGAAAGTTTCATTTTTCTGCTTATTGATTTCCAATATTTTTTTGTTTGGAAGGCGTCCAAAATCAATCAGAACCTTGAAATTTTGATATGTTATCTTCTTATATGTTTTTGTAGTTTGCGTTATATTAGAAATAGGAAAATGTTTGTTAAATCTCGTAAGACATTTTCAAACAATAATGAGGAAACGGTTAATATTACTAATGATATTACCATTTTGTGAAACGTATTTTAGCGAAGATGGAACTGAACAGTCGATTTCAAATCGATTATCTGACCAGATCCACATATAGCCGGATTACTGGAGTATGTCATCACTTTTAACTAGGTAGTGTACTAAGAGACTACGGAATGGGAAACACAGAAACTTGAAGGCGTATAGGAATCCAAAGTCCAAGTATTCCCAGCCAGGAAAATATCATTAAAAACGAACGCGAGAGAGTTGAAGTGCTATAGAATATATACGCTCCAATATGGAATTGAATACGAGATAAGCATTACAAAGATGAAAAGAAGACTTGAAGAGAAAGAGTTGAGGTTCAACCGAAAAATGTTGAGAATACCATTGACGTAACGCGGGTGGAACAAAGAAGTTTTTATGAAAATAGAAACGACTGGGAAGCGAATCTTTGCAGTCAAAAAGAGAGAGCTGAAATTTTTAGAATACATAATGAAAAAAGATAACATGGAGAATTTAAGACTCACAAGACATATTGAAAGATAGCGAAAGAAGTAGAAACAGCGAGTAAAATACTTAATGAATATATTGGATGCCTGGTTTATTCACGAACTAAAACATGACAGTAAATTCTGATTAAGGAAAATAAAAAGGGAAGCTCGAGGAGAGCTATGATCGCACATGTCAAGAAAGTACATGACACGTAAAAGAAAAAGATGAAGATTGCAATTAAAGATCGTTAGATATCATGAAAGTTAAAGCTTTACATTGTAAAAGCTTTTTCAGTCGAAACGAAAGTATTCTCAGACAAATATTTGCCACTAAAATGACTGATTCGCTCGTTAAATATCAGTCAGTCAGTTATGTAACATGCGTGATACACGCTTAGGCGATCATGCATCTTTCGATAAATGATTGACGAGGCAGATTTTTTCCCGCAGTAGGTTGCCATATGTTTCTGCGATAGACCAGATAGCAATCATAGGTTATAGATGCCGGTCTGCCCTACCCATAGCTGGGGAGAGAAAAGGATTTATAGATTTCCCAGCGGTATTAGCACGTAAGTGAATGTAATGGATCTGACTGGAATTCGAACTCGTCTCACCGAGCCGCTATCCATTACATTATCGTGCCTTCTAAAATATATTGAATAAATTTGTTAGCTATATTTAAGTCTTCTTCAATACATGAAATTTGTCAAAAAAAATATTGATTTTTCTATCAATTTAGAAGGGAGTCTATTCATAATACAAATACTGTTTCAAATCGATCTCGTAAAGCGTTATCTGTACCTTGTTTTTATTTCCAAGCGTTTAGATTTAAACTATGCTGACGCCATTTATACCTGTATAATATAATGAAACCGTGCTGCAAATCGGTCTTCCTGGAGTAGTACTATACGTGGGGCGGACCAAGCTTTTCGAGAACCAACTGTCAACATGAAGTGTATCTACGACATGCTCTCTGGAGGGGCCGACTATCTCAGCCACGTCCACTAGCTACATTCTTCTGTGACACCTGCTGACAACTCTTCAGGAGTAGGCTGGGCCTTCACAGCCCTCTCCGTCACCGCCAACAGAAAAGAGAAAGGGAATAAGGAGAGAGGATGTCGATCTCTATGCTCGGATACGACCGGATCCCGACGAATGAATTGGGGAAGACAACATCAGTAGTACATGAAGTCTTAAGAAAAATATAGTAACAAAAAAGACATACTCATAATCAGATGAGACAGATGCAAACTTTATGAGAACGATTGAGGAATGAAAGCTTTGACAATTTGACATTACAGAACCTATCGAAGGCCAAAGGACAAGAGATCAGTTGGCCACCTGACCAGTTTGCGTGAATGGATGTTAGAATAGTGGTTAAGAGGAATGGTAAAAAGCCAAACAATAATAAGAAATACAAGGGATCAAAAGTGGTAAAGAACAATGATCGCCAACGTCCCGAAAGTGCACGGTACATAGAAGTGTTTCAGTAATGTCCAGATTTCCCTTGTGCATCAATAATGCATATTGATAACCTTTGGATATCGTTAGCGTAACCTTACTTTTCCATTTGTTCTAACTGCCAGAACTATGTTTGTTCTTCCAGAGAAGCATCTACTGCTGTATACACAGGATCCCTGTCAAATTAAGGAAATATTATTTTTGTACATTCTTAGGTATAGTGTAAATAATGTTTTCTACTTGTTGCCTTGTGTTACAAGAAAGATATTTAAGCTCTTATTTTGCCTTGTGCTTTTATATTTCCGCTTATTTTCTTCAGATCAACAGGAAGAATGTATTGTTTCGTATCTTATATTAGTTTTAAAACTTCCATCATATTTCAGTCTTTCAACCTAGATCCTGGGAGCTGATGGCATCAAAAAATAAATTTCTAATTTTCAAAAAAGGCAGACCGAATAGAATGCAATCTTCTTATCCTTAGATTATATTTGTCTGTGTCAAAATATAGTAAATATAAATAACTATACTGAGAACGTTTGACAAATAGTAAGGAATTCAGTAATTGCACAGTATTGAAACTTATTATAGCGCTGTTATGCTGAAAAAATTAGATATCCTACCAGGATATCTTATTGGCGGCTACAATCATGACAACATTACATACGCAGATAAGACAGTATCGATACAGGAAGACAACTGTAGGAACTCTTAGACAAGGTAGAAAAAGAAAGTGAGAATAAAGGACTAAACCCTTATTGTATGTAAGAATGCAGGATTGTCTGCAAAAGGAACGACCCAACATAAAAAATACTAGTAGTACATCCCAAAATCAAAGAAGTACAAAAGTTTTAAAATCTTGGAAATGTTTTAACTGAGGACGGACAATGTAACATCCAAACATCATAAACTGTATCGAAATAGCGAAAGATGTCTTTCAAAAGCTAAACAAAGTATTAAGAAACAGGAAAATTTTGTTAGGAAGAAAAAAAGTGTGCTGAACTGCTATATATCATCTCTCCTATATGGTTGTGAGTGTTTGAGAATCTTCTCAGATATGAAGATGAAATAGCAGAGATTTGGTTCTACAGAATGATGCTGTGAATAGCATGGACTGAAGATATGGGCAAGGAAAAAGTCTTAAGAAAAATGGATGCAAAAAGTGATTTTATAAGAGACAGTTAATATTTCTTGGAGACGTAATGTGAAAACTGACATTGGAGAATATGAGACTTACCGGATATATTAAATGCAAGAGAGACTGGTAAAAGCAACGATTAACCTACCTGAGGAGCATGAATAAATGAATGGCGGAACAAGGACATGGACTGATGAAGAAAAGACAACACGCTACTCGTTTCAAAGGATAGTAAATTGTGTGGCTCTATGCTCGCCTATATCCGTGTCCCATAGAAGAAGAAGAATTGTAAAATATACAGTACGGAGCAAAAAATGGACACACCCGTAGAGAGGGAATCATGGACTAGCATAAATACCATAACATTCCTGTTAATTAAATGTAGCATTCCGCTAAAAACCTTTTTTCCCAAGGTCAACGCTTCACGTTCCAACACGATAACGATCCTAAACATACGGCCTTCAAGAATAAACGTTATCTAGAGAGGAAAGACGATGAGGGTAAATTGCAATTCTTCCCGTGGCCTAGTCAGAGTCCTGAGACTTTAACCCAATTGAAAACCTTTGGGCGATAATGGACAAGCCTGCTTTTAATAGGAAAGTTAACACAAAAGATGAGCTTTTTCGCGAATTAAAGGAATGCTGGAAAAATCTAGCAAAGGACTTTGACTTACTAAAGAATTTAATCTATAGCATGCCAAAAAGTATAAAGGCCATTATTAAAGCAAAATATTATCGAACAAAACACTATATGACTTGTACGATGTATATATGTACACCTCTATTAATTCCCCGTATTAATAAACGAATTCTGTTACTCATTTGTCTTGGTACAAATACAAAAATCGACTTTCTATGGGTGCGTTCATGTTTTTGCCTCATACTGTATATAGACAAGTTTGTTATTAAGATTCGAAAAAATATAATTTCTTATATATTCAGAGGTTTTACTTGTTTCAATTTTAAACATATCGCCATTACTGTTCAAGTTTGAGATTTTTACTGATTTGGCATGTGGCTTGCAGAAGCTTTCGTATAACGAAATGGTATTCATATAAAAACGTTGTGTTAGAATGAATGAAATATTATTAATGAATCAATAAATTCAACAAATTGTAAAAAGAGATTTTCTTTCATTTTATTCACATGCTTGTCAATTCCGAATGCTATTTCCTGTAGAACGACATTTAACCATGTAATCGAAATATAATGGACTTTTATTCGATGATAGTAAAGGATTTAGAGATGGGAAAGTCTGGTTTAAAGCAATTATGTCTTCTAAAAGAGTATTCTTTCGGTTATAATGTTTACATCAAAAGGAAGCATCATTAATAGGATATTTCGTTTGTTTCTATCGCAGTTTTTCTATGGGATATACAAAATTTTTAAAGACATTATTGCGTCTGTAATGATTCCGTCAAGCCATAAGTAGAACAATGACTCTTATGTCATTGAAGCCGATTCCGACAGAAGTCTGTCAGTAGGTCAGTAGACAAAACGATATATGTATGCAATTTTGAGTCGAATTCTCACTTAAAATTATTTATATTTTTGCTTTCCTTCTTTATACATACAAATATAAATATAGGTATATTTACGCGGTTTACCAATAAGTTCGTAACATTACGGTAGTTTATAGCTAAATTTTAACATGAAAACTTCACGTCCTATCGAAAGAGTAATTGAAAAGCCATGGTATTGGAGCATTAAACAAGAAAGGGAATATCTGAAAACATTACTATTTTTTGTTTTAAATAAATGCCATTTTCCATCACATTGGGCGAGATGTTTATTGATGTACTTATGTGTGTGTGTTTGTGCTTAAGTGCGTGTTGACGTGATGTGAATACGCATATTAAGTTATATATGCAAACTTTATATATATATATATAAGGGATATATATGCAAACTTTATATATATATATATAAGGGATATATATATATATAAGTAATATATATATAAGGAATATATATATATAAGGAATATAAAGAATATATATATAAAGAATATATATATATATGAGGAATATATATATATATATGTGTGTGTGTGTGTGTGTGTGTGTGTGTGTGTGTGTGTGTGCACATACAAATACATGATACATTAAAATATAGCTATTGTTCAAACTATGCAGTGGTAATTACTTTACTTAGTGGCCAAAGATGTAGATTGTTTGCTACCTGCGCTTAAAGACAATGTCTGAGTTCTGATCAATAGATGATTTCATCTAATACTTGTTAGATTTGTACTACACGCTTGTACATTTAGAGAATTTGTATTCTTTTAGGATATACAAGGTCTAAACGATCTCTCTATTTATCTTCGGAGTGAAATTATAATGTAAATAATTCGGCTTTCACGGCTTTTTTTACAGCAAGTTCCATTCAGACAGCTTCTACCCAATGGCTACTTCAATATGGAAGAATCTTCAGGTAGGATGATTTCATCATCACAACAGTCTCGGCCGTTATTTGTCATGCATAACCTAAAGAAGTATATTTCTTGCATTTCCTTAATTTTATATAACAGTATACAGAAACTCGTTACTTTGACTGGTTCTTGAACCTTGTATCGGGTTAACATTAATTACAAATACTGTTATCTACCTATCATCAAATTTTCTTCATCTGTTCGCAATTGGGTATCAATCAAACACAAGTAGAACTAGCATATTTTTCAATATTAAAGTCGAGGTGCGATAAATGGCGTACCGTAAATGTAGCATGAACTATATCGAACACAAATTGATGTAAACCTTTAATAAAATGCATTGCCAAAAATCAAGCACCTATTAATGCGTCGGATAAAACACAAATGACGTTTCTTTTATAGTAATGCATCGCTTTTGTATTATTTTGATTTTTACTTACAATTAATTATGTATATTTATATATATAAATATATTGTTTAAAATGTCTAAGTTTATAGTAGAAATGGAGATAGATATATAAATTTAAATGGAGAAAGTTTAGACATAATATCATAAACTACAGAAATCAATACTGTTTTGTGATGTAGCTTTTGTTAGCGTAGTAGAAAAACACATTCCTACTAGCCTACCCACTACTACGGCACACGTGAATAAATAAGCTCTCCTAATCTAAATGTAATACCATTAATTCAAATAACAAAATTGTGGACTGATTTAATATATAATCAATAAATAAAAATGTAAACTAAATATAGAATTGAAATAAGTAATGTTCAGGACTATACACAACGAAAATACTGCCCCCTCCCTTTTGCCACTTTCCACAATCCTGCACTCGCTTTTATATTTACATCCCGTAATATAAACAGAATATATATGGACTGAAAATCTCAGTATGGTATCTATGTCCATAGTGTCTGTACATACAAATGATCTATATCTGATAATAAAAATTCTTCTCCTTTGAATATGGAAAGTTCATAAAATTATTGATGTATATTTAACCATATTAATTATTGATATCTCCCTTATTATATTTTCCACTTCAAGAGATCTGAAAAACGCAAGTATTTAGTCACATCTTTGTACTTTAATGGAAACAGCAAGTTCTTGACAATAGCTGAGACAGTAAAAAGTACACGAAAAAAGACGAAAAAAAAATCTTACGACCTTTCATCCATAATTTCGATCCCAATAACATGTTTGGAAATCGGAAAAATATCGGAAAATATAATAAAACATACATATATACACCGCGTCAGTTGAACTGAGATAGAGATAGATAGATAGATAGATAGATAGATAGATAGATAGATAGATAGATAGATAGATAGATATTAAGTGTGTATATAAAATTATAAATACATTTCCCCGCTATTTTCTGCCATGTATGATCAACCTTATTTGGGGATATTTTTTTTATTCTACACGTATTTATAGGTCTTAATAAATATTTTATCTTCCTTTGTGCGTTGATTAATTTGATTCTGTCAGTTACAAAATTAATTCGCGTTAACATCACACTTTTCCTTCAGTTTAGTTGGCGATCTGCCCAATGTATCTTCAGTCAGTTCAACGCCTCTGTGATCTTTGTAAATTGAATAAGTCTAGAATATCTTAAGCTACCCCAACCCCCGCTCAGTTTATCGGAAATATCCGGCGGATAGCGAATCGATTTAAAAAGTGAATTTTCAAAGAGTAAACTAACATAATATGCATTAAATTAAAACAAATATTTCAATTACTCTAATTAGGAAGCCAATTATAATAAAAGAAATTATAATCGAAAAAACATGTCTTGTTTTTGGTTTCTGAAAGTAAATGAAAAAAACAAAACTGGTTTTGAAATACAATGGAAGAGAATAAACATTAACTAGATTTTAATTTTTCCAATATTAGATTAAGTGGGCCGCAATCTATTTTCATTTTTAAAATGAGATTGAAAATACAAGGGCCTGAAACAAAGTACTACAAAAACATAAATGGGAGAAATTGTTTTAAATAAAATAAATATAAAAGATAAAGAAAGTGACTTTAATAGGATAAAGGAAGAAATGGGAAGGAAGGAAGGAAGGAACGAAGGAAGGAAGGAACGAAGGAACGAAGGAACGAAGGAAGGAAGGAACGAAGGAACGAACGAACGAAGGAACGAACGAACGAACGAACGACATCAGTAAAAAAATGAAGGAAATCAATAAAAACGTCGAAATAAAAAGAAATCGAATAATAAAAACGAGAAAATGGATGAATGATAAATTAAACAAGGAAAATGTATTTGAAATATTTTTTTAAAATAAATGTAAGAATGATAGAGAAATAGACAATGTGTAAAATGTAAAGAACGAATAAGAAACTATAAATTAAAGGATCGAATAAAGGATTTTGAAAGGATTGAATAAACGATTGAAGAAAGGATTGAATAAAGGATTGAAGAAAAGATTGTATAAAGGGTTGAAGAAAGGATTGTATAAAGGATTGAATAAAAGATTGAATAAATAATTGAATAAAGGATTGAATAAAGCATTGAAGAAAGGACTGAAGAGTGGATTAAAGAAAGTTATAAAGGAAAGAAGGTAGGTTGGAAGGAAGGGAGAAAATTATTGAAACGGAAAATACAATCCAATAAAAAGACAAGAGAAATTGTAAAAGCTCTTTAAGTAAAGGAATGAATAAAGAAAAATAAACAATTTTGACAAAAAAGAGGAAAATGAATGAAATTATTTAAAATGAGAGAAATTCAAAAGGAGGAGACCTTAAGTTGAGAAGGTAAAAGTTACGTGAAAGAAATTATAAAAGTATGGGATGAATAAAGGATTAGGAAAGAAGAAATGAAAGAAGGAAAGAATGAAAGAAATAAAATTTTAAAATGATAAATACAGCCAATTAAAATACGAAATAATAATTAAGGCATCCAAAGAAAAAACAAAATGAAATAATGTAAGCGAGAAAATTAATGCATGATAAATAAAAAGAAAGAAAATAAAAGAAATTCTTTAAAAGAAATAGGAAGGAAGGAAGGAAGGAAGGAAGGAGGGAATGAAGGAAGGAAGGAAGGAGGAAGGAAGGAGGGAGGGAATGAAGGAAGGAAGGAAGGAGGGAAGGAAGGAAGGAAGGAAGGAAGGAAGGAAGGAAGGAAGGAGGAAGGAAGGAAGGAGGAATGAATGAAGGAAGGAAGGAAGGAAGGAAGGAAGGAAGGAAGGAAGGAAGGAGGAAGGAAGGAAGGAGGAGGGAAGGAAGGAGGAAGGAAGGAAGGAAGGAAGGAAGGAAGGTAGGAAGGAAGGAAGGAAGGAAGGAAGGAAGGAAGGAAGGAGGGAAGGAAGGAAGGAAGGAAGGAAGGAAGGAAGGAGGAGGAATGAAGGAAGGAAGGAAGGAAGGAAGGAAGGAGGGAAGGAAGGAGGGAGGGAATGAAGGAGGGAAGGAAGGAAGGAAGGAAGGAAGGAGGAAGGAAGGAGGAAGGAAGGAAGGAAGGAAGGAGGGGGAGGGAGGGAATGAAGGAAGGAGGAATGAAGGAAGGAGGGAAGGAAGGAAGGAAGGAGGGGAGGAAGGAGGGAAGGAAGGAAGGAAGGAAGGAAGGTGGGAGGGAATGAAGGAGGGAAGGAAGGAAGGAAGGAAGGAAGGAAGGAAGGAAGGAAGGAAGAAGGAAGGAAGGATAGATGATCATAAAGAAAAATTTAATACAATCCGAAAAGAGATATCTCCAACGAAAAACTGTTAAAATGTAGGATAAAATTAATCAAAATAATAAAAAAAACTCGAATAATGAAAACGTGCTATTGAATGAATGAGGAATAAAATCAGACAAAATGACTCTAATAATGATGAAGCGAAATAAAAAAAGTCCATTTAAAAATAAAAAAAAACATAAATCAGTGTTAAATGAAAGATGTAATACGGTAATTCAAACATTTTCCCCACTGAGAATTCAGGAAAGATACACGTAAAAAATAAGATATAAAATGATAGATATTCATAACGCGGTGCTAATACAATGTCGGCTGTGAAAGACACGTTCATTAAAAATAAATTCACTTAACAAGCGAATATTTAATGCGATAACAATACCGATGCAATAACAATTAAAATAAATTTAAGTTGAGTAAAATATTTATTTATTCTTTTTATCAGGTAACTATGATTTTTCCCACGCAAGTCGCTACACAGAAAGAAGACAATGAGAAAAAACAAACGACTGGAGTCACTAAGATAAGAAATAAAAAATAGGCGGAAATAAAAAAAAAAGTAAACAAAGCCCATATATATATATATATATATATATATATATATATATATATATATATATATATATATATATATATATATATATATATAAAAAAGGGTGAAATATGAAAAGGACAGGAAAAATAAAAGAAATATAAAAAAGAGAAATTAAATTAAAATGACGAAACAATGTGTGCTATTTTCTTTTATGTAACATGTAATTTCAAGACATGGGTGTTCTAGCTCACCACAATTTCATCTCTTGTCTTAGGTCTTAGTAGTTATTTTCATTTAATTATCAATAATTAGATAGATTACTCTCAGTTTTTCTCTCCCGCGCTTGCTTTTACTACATGCTATGAGTATCATATTCTTTGAGGCTTTCTTCTCTATTTATGTCCAAAAATTCTCTCTCTCTCTCTTTCTCATTCTCTCTCTCTCTCTTTCTCACTCTCTCTCTCTCTCTCTCCCTCTCTCATATAACATTTCAGGATTCTTCCTTTGATTGTAATGGAAGTTCCCTTAAATTTCTTAATACTTTACTAAGATTTTGTAAGACATCTTTGGCATTCCTCACATGTATAACCGGTATAAACATGGATGTCTCTTTATATTCGCGTACACAAAACGGCTTTTTCAAGAATAAATGTTTAACATTTTAGCCCCCCACCACCACCACAGTTTTCATATTGCGTGTACATCCCAGGAAGTACCAAACATATTAACTTTTGCCTCTAAATCTTTCATATTGTTATGTCTTCCATATTTAGATCGTTTTTACAACTATTCATGACTGTTCAGTAAGTGATGTAAATTGGGTGTAAAAGGAAAAGCCAGTGTTATTCATAGTCGCCGCCATTAACACTTGTAGAATAAACGTAAAAACGATATTATGATTTTTTTTTTCGGAAACAGCTTGCTGAATTTAAAATATGATTACTTTGTCAATTAACAGCAGTGTAATCAAACATATAACAAATCAGCTAAATCTAGACGACCAAATATGTCATTTCTTTTGTTTTATATACAACGGAATTTAATAATATATTTTGGCTATGGATGAATATATGCGGCTGAATAAGCATGACGACGTCTATGAATTGACAATGTATTTTATTTCATCAACAGTTGATCGAATATCGATATCATCAAAATCAAGTATAGACTGCTGAATGTCAAGATCTTAATTCTGCTGAGTGTGGAAGTTAAATAATATATAGATGAATTGAATCTTTTTTCATGTCTTATCAGTACATGTTATTATATATATATATATATATATATATATATATATATATATATATATATATATATATATATATATATATATATATATATATATATATATATATATATATATATATATATATATACACACACACACAGGGTCATTGAAAAATACCTCCCATTTTAAAGTACTTACAATTATTTTATTATCTATAATTTTAGCAAGAAATGCATATGAGAGGAAAACGTTTAGCATGAAGTGTTATTTAAAATTTGATATCGTCCCCAGGTCTCGCTACCACCTTCTTGAGCTGCCACGCAATCGCGTCAATTGATTTCACAAGGAACCCGTCGTCTTTAAAGTTCTTCCAAAGTCTTGGTTTGGTATATTAGAGTTGCTCCTTTAACCTAACCCAAAGAAAACAAAGTCACAGTGTATTAAGTCAGGACATGAAATAGGCTGTTACTTTTCAATCCCACTAGATAGATAGATAGATAGATAGATAGATAGATAGATAGATAGATAGATAGATATTTATTCTGTACCACCGAGACAGCGTTTCTATGGGTTCAGTTCTGAGTACAATCATCCACAACTTCTACATGGTCAACCTAGAAAATAATATATTTAGAACGACCAAGAAAACCGCCATCCACCTAAAATACGTAGATGACTTTCTTATTTAAAAATAATGTTAAAAACATAAAAGAAATAGTTGAACTTCAAAATAAATTCAAAAAACTCTGTCTTCAACTTCACATATGAATTTAACAAAGATAAGAAAATCCGATCCCTTGACATTTTAATAAACACAAACAATAATTAATTTACTACCTCCCGATATAAAAAAAAACAACCAGCAAAAATTCTTGCACTTTCATCTATCGAGTGAATGTCCTAATTACTACAAAATAGCACTTATACAGAGTGTAATTAGCTGAGTACAAATTAAATCCGCCACAAAAGTTTTTTTCTACATTGAACTATAAAATATTAAGTAGACACTAATTAATAATGATTTCCCAAACTAAATTGTAGATGAACAATTAAGACGATTTATCAAAAAACTCATCAAACGTCAAATAGAATATGGTACTTTCTCAAAGGACCCTAAATATACCAAAATTTTATTTTGTAAGCAGACGCATGCTAATTACTTCAGGATGAGAAAATCGTAAAAAAACGTCATTCGTACCAATGTATCCCCAATGGATCCAAATAAAAAAAATAAAATTAATCATATATTATTCAAAATACAATACAACCAATTTAATTATTCGTAATAACGCCTTCTCACCAACTGTTGTATTACGTAAAACCAAGATTATATATCAATTCAAACCTCTCTTTGGAGACTGTATCTCCGACAGACAAACAAATATATAATATGCGCTCGATCATGACATTCCAACATAAAAGAAAAATCCATATTGAATAACTGTTCATGTTCTAATGAACGATAAGGCATAAGTGTCAATTCAGTAATGGATAGCTACACATAGTTTTTACCTTAGCAGTTGTACCCCGATGATGAACTCAGAAAGAGTTGGAAAGTACTTCGGGAAATAAAAGTGATTGTTACTGTTACATTGAATTTCTTGCCTTATTCAATTGGAATATGACGAAAAATATTCGGAAATCTTAAAGGATTATGATAAAAATAAGCACACATAATGTTTGGAATATATTCAGTCATGCATGCTTAAATATATTAAGAAATATGTATAATATCTTAGATTAATTCCACAACTCCGCGTTTCATGCCGAATTATTATACTTAATTTACTTATATGTAAGTATAAATAAAAATAAAAGTAATAATTCCAGCACTTGAAAATTGCTTCGGCATGAAGCTTGGAGTTGTGAAATTAATGTAAGATATTATGCATATTTCTTAACATATATATATATATATATATATATATATATATATATATATATATCTGTTACTCAACATTGAGCACTGATTCTTCTTAAACTATAGAGTATTTATATGTATTTATATGTATTTATATGTATTTATGCACGACCGCTCGCAAACCTACCGAAATTTACTTATTCATATATATATATATATATATATATATATGTGTGTGTGTGTGTGTGTGTGTGTGTGTTTCTATATGTGCGTGAGAGAGAGATGGAGAGAGGGATAAAATATAGTGTTAAGGTCTTTCAGTGTAAAGGATATGTACATTTAATAATTGTGGAAGCTGAGATCAACAGTGAGTGGCGACAGTCGATTTCATGATTGAAACTACGTTAAAACCAGCATATACTGAAGATGGCGTTCAAGTATGAAACAGACTGTCACAAATCAGTCCGTACTTCAGGCTCCAAACTTTTCATACATAAATATTGAGCTAGGTACCAGCCTTAATATCATGAATTGAATGATCCATTCATAAGTAGTCCTGTGTAATTGTCTAGGAGTAGGAAGATAATACTATTGCAATGACTTGTCTAGTTGAGTATCGAATACTAAATAACACGACTGATTCTCCCAAATGTTGTGCCTTGCCAGAACCCAAATTACAACACATACACACGCACGCACACACACAAACATATATATATAGATAGATAGATAGATATATACACACACACACACACATATACATATATATATATATATATATATATATATAATTTTGATTAAAATAGATTATAATAAAAAATATTTTACATCGTTACACTCAAGCTTTCAATACTATGATTGTATTTCGTCAGGTGATGGTAGCTAACCTGTGATAAATATGATTTATTTGTGAAATTTAAATATATATACATATATATATATATATATATATATATATATATATATATATTTAGTGTGCACATATGTACATAAAGTATTTGATAACATGTTGACGAACGGAAGAAAAACACCCGTTTCACAAACAACTAAATTTATTCATACAGAACTTGGTAGACATATGCCGTAATGGTTGGATAACATGTTTATTCGATATAACCGCCTTCAGCCAAAATGTTGACTTCAGTACAGGACTGGAATCGTTATATTGATATTGCATATTACCCCGGTAATTGTAAGTTTCAGGGAATCAGTCGCATTGTTGGAAAGTTGAATAATCTCCCGTTCCACCATACTAAACATGTAATAGTCAATGGAAGTTTGGTCTGGCGAGTTAAGTTGCTCCATTTTTGGAGTTATATGGTGGTGCAGATTGGCGGTCATCCAATCTTTGGTCAACACAGCCTTTGGAGAAGGCGCAGTGTCCTGTTGAAATATAAGGCCTTCCATCGTATATATGGACTACTCCGGGCGTCATACCTTTTCCCAGCGTTCAACTGAAGGTCTTGTTGAAAGAAGTGTGCATAACATGGGGTCGACATCGGAAGGATCTACACATAACCACCTGTCATTTTCCCGATTCAATTTTTGACAATGGTCGAATCTTTTTCGGAACCCGCTTGAAAATACAATCGTTCATCACCATAAGGAAAATTCAGAGTCCTCTCACTGATAATGATACACAACTAGTTTGTTTTTCAAGTCACTGAATGAGACCAGACAGTTTTCACTCACTGAGCTGTTAGAACAAGGTCAGAGGAGAAATCAGCTGGCAGGATCTGGTCGTTTACAGTTTTGAAAGTGCACCCATATACAATTGTATCATCGTCATAGATATTGACAAATAATTGGAGTATAGTCTTAGGTAGATCAATTATGAAACATAAAAACAGCATTGGGTTGAGAAGCGCGCCTTGGGGAGATACCTTTATTAATTAATAGTCTTTAAATAGTCACCATAACTGGTTCCAATTATTTTCTTATATTTTGTTTCAAGTGACTTTGGTTGGAGATCAAGGGGCAGCAAGTCTTTTCACAGTTGTAGTAATGCTCTTCGTATTAATCTCTTCATTGGTCTCCTTATTCTATATTTATTATATAATATTTTAGTGAGGATAATTCCACCACTTCTTCATATTTGAATGATAAAGTTGAGGTAAACAATTTCTCAAAAGGACAACAATCAGTTCAACATTTTCGACCTGTTGATTGAATTATCATGTTTATTCCAATTTCCAGTTTTTTATTGAATTGTTTTTGCAAATAATTTCCTGGGCTTTAATAATTGTGGGCATGTCTACCGTCATCTCCACCTTTTATTTATACGTTTGATAACATTAGAGTAAAAAAATACTTTCACAGTTATTTCATGATGTATACTCCAAATACTGAACAGTTATTCACCATTATTCGGAAAAAAAGTGTTCAATTTAATCGCATATTTTTACAATTTTAAAATGAAAAATATTCAATATTGCTCATGTACCTTTAATTGTAAATGTCATTTGTATATAAAGTTTCTTGTATGAAATTCATTATAGATCTGAGTGAAAACTTTACATGCGCTTATTTAAAATTATCATTTGATTTTCTAATTTTGAATATTTCCTGTTTGGCAAATCATCATTTTTGTTTTCAGCATTAGTAATTCGACGCTGCATCAATTTATTTACATGACGTGTTCCCTCTTTTAAGATCTTTATCATATCTTAGCATAATCTACGCATAGCAGCCCCTCCACTAGCAACTATCAAATTATTCCTTTCCTTTTAAAATTGGAAAAATATGGGATTAAATTGAACACTCTTTTTCCGAAAAACGGTGAATATCTATTCAGTATTTAGAGCATACATAATGAAATAACTGTGAAAGTATTTTTGAAACTAATGCTTTTAAAACGTGTGTATATATATATATATATATATATATATATATAAACGTTTTAAATATATATATATATATATATATATTGAAAAATATCCAAATTCCTAATAGGAGAGATTGATAAATTCTTCAGTGTCAGTATTACAGAGAACATATAATTTCACTATGCAAGCAATATTTCCAGTGTTTTTTTTAGGGATTCTCTTTCATATTAGCTTTTTTAAACTTAAAAGACTAAATTATTACTGCCGTAATACAGAAATATAAGAGTTTATTATTTACAAATATAACAAGATAACAAGGAATGTATATTGCTACAAAATTGTCATTAATACGATGGTACAATGCATCAAAACTGGTAATTTCAAAGCATAATCATTATCTATTGCGGGGTATCCTGTATTTTTGAACGCAATTTCAAACGTAAAAACCAAACACGTGCTCATTTCACTTTTCCTTTTAACATTTTTCCATCGACTATATACCTTCTTGAAATCGTATACCATTCTCTTTCGTCAGGAATAATAATATTCGAAAAATAATAAATGAGAATGTAAATATTACATCTTGGGTGACATTTTACACTCCATATTACAATAATTTTCGAATCGTTATTCAATATGAGCCTTTAATTCACTGCTCTGTCACTGTACCAATTCACAACTTCCTTTATTACATTCTAATACATTTTTCTATCCCTTTCATTTCAATCTCCAGTATTTTGGAAGCAAATATCTACTTTATCTATCGTTCGACAAACACATCAACAGCAAGTTCCGCGACTGGAAACTTCGAAATCATTACACATATTCCAGCATAATCTTCAATATTATATAATTTTATATAATGTTTTATCAGGCCAATTTAATATTTAATGCAATATATCTATCTATCTATCTATCTATCTATCTATCTATCTATCTATCTATCTATCTATCTACACACACACACACACACACACACACACACACATATATATATATATATATATATATATATATATATATATATATATATATATATATATATATATATATGACACTTGCGTTGTATCGTAACGGTCCTCGCTCGATTTTCGGTAGTGGATGCACATTGCTAATGAGTCCCCAAATAGGACGAAACGGCTGCCCAGTGCATTTGCGTTCTGTTGAGGATTCTTCTTGAATTGATTGATTACTATAAATAATTATTCAAATCTCAAAAAACAAATTCTCTCATTTGTATATCCTTGCTTGATCCAGCTTCTAATGCGCAGGAGGAAGACTCGATGAA
>CAHIKZ030003325.1:3977500-4042500 GCA_903632075.3 Acanthosepion pharaonis
ACAGCTTAAAGTGTTCCTTCCTGAATTTCATAACATAGTGGTTGTGAGTTCAATCCCTCGGTCGGGCAATGTTTACTTGGGCGTAAGTATTGCTCAATAAATACTGAGCAGTACTAAAAATAAAACCTAGACGAGATCCTTAAAACATAGCAGTGGAATGATGACAGTCTCCTCCCGTAGCCAACAGCCAACTCGTTGTGATAAAAAAAAAAGACTGACAATCATCTTAAATAAATTCACGGATCTAATGATGAAATCTGAAGTATTAATTAATGGTAATGTTAGGCAACATCCAAGCAAACGTCGAAACAAAGAAATATAGAAACCTGACGAACGGAAATCTTAAAAAGAATAACGGATCAAATTTTTGAGAGGAAACCAGGAAATAAAAATAAACCTTATATTGCATGAAAAAGATAGAAAATAATGTAGAGGAAATATGGAAAATGGCTAGAAAAAATTATTTTACAATTCACAATAAAAATCACATGTATAAAAGACTCAATAAATTTTTTATACGGCCATGTTTATTAGTATCCTATTAAATCAAGATTAATATATAGATTAAGATAATAATACAAAATTAGATATAATTAATTTAAATAACTTAAATTACACAAAATGTTTTCTATTGTGCCGAACATTTCCTCAGATTAATTAAAATTAAAACTGCTGTAGTAATAAATTTGTACGTTTTTTTTTAAATTTTTTGTTATACTTACCTAAGATTTTCTTTGGAAATAACTGAATAAAACTTGGATCCCCAAATGCAGACATTTCAGCAGATATATATATATATATATATATATATATATATATATATATATATATATATATATTAGTTATTGAACCTTGAGAATAATATTTTAGTTCTTGGTCTTTGCAAAAATAGGTTTTTACATACATTCAATTTCTCTTTCAAATATTTGGCGCACACAAGAATTTATTGTACATCGTACAAGAATTTCAGGGGCATCTTTGACTATTAGAAGGGACGAAATACCGAAAACATATGCAGCAATATAAGTTCTTGACATTCTTAAATTAGGTTATCAATGATCTCTATATGTTTTCTTCTGAAAAAAAAAAACAGTTTTTGTTCGGTAGGAAGGAAAAAACGAGATCTGTCTGAATCTCGCCGGCCTTTTCAGCAAGAGAATAACAGTTGTCTTGTTGACAAATCGTCTGTTTTACCTTCACTTTCGATCTAATAATAATGTTTTCTTTATTTATATATTCGGATGGCTTAAATACAAAAAAAAGACATGTAAGAAAAATCTCTTTTTATTTATCGGCTTTAGTGGACTTTTTCCACAAAAGGTCATGGAAAAACAATTTAAATTTCGCGCTCCTTGAATATATACGCATTCATCACCCACAAAAAGTCGGAGCAAACACCCAATCAACACAAATTATTTTTAGGTGTTTATTGGAAGGATGAGACAGCTAGCATTTATTTATTCCATCCTTCCTTTTGCAATTTCTTGTTTCTTTTCTCTTTTCTCTCACCAAAAATGTAAGAAATTCGACGTTAGATTTGTTATATCGTAATCGTTTTTATATTAAAGTGTAATCATTTTTATGAGGGAGCAATAACTTTATAGCAAACGAAAATTTAAATAAACCTGATCAACTATATATATATATATATATATATGTGTGTGTGTGTGTGTGTGTGTGTGCGCGTGTGTGCGTAATGTGTTTGTATATTAGTTTTACTAAGAATATCTATGCAATAATAAAACTGTTTTCTAATTTAAAAGAAACAAACTTACAATCATGAATAAAGTTCTTCAATGTGGACTTGGAAAAGCTCGGATAGGAGAAAATATTAAGTTTATTTCATACCAGTTGTCAAACAAAATGTTCATAAATTTAATATGTCATCGCCAAATGATACTTTTCATGTTGGAATTTGATTTTAAAATCAAGAAAATAAAAGCATTCTCCCAAAATAATAGAATTTCAACAGGAGATCCTGAGCTCTTCCCTCGTTTTGTGCAATAGAAAAAAATAGAATATTATTAACACATTTATTAGTCATTGTTACTGCTTGGTTGTCTGCTTTCATTAGCTAGTTTTTTGGGGGAAAAAAAAAGAGAATGGCATTTGCTGGATATATATGACGATAAAGACGCTGATGGTGATTTTTTTGTGGACTCTCGTAATTTGGTTTCGATTAGATATTCAGCTGTACAGACTAACCTAAACAACAACACCAATATGCAGTATAATAAATAGATCACAAGACAGCCTGTAATTTGCATTACTATATGTATCCACTGTTTTGGAAATATCGCTAAGTGCTAATTAGTTTATAAAACAAATAGACTGACATTTCTTGGTGCCTTCATTGATTGATTGATCGATTGATTCGTTTTCTACAAATTTACAAGTTATTTAAAGCCATTTTTATATTCTAAGATATTATTGTGATTATAATGCTTTAGTGATAGAAGTCTTACTATTTAACCTATAACTAGGAGAGAGAAGAGGTTGATTCTTACGATGCCCAAGGGTATTTGTGGGTAAGTGGATGAAAGGAATCGAACTGGAATTCAAACTCGATTTACCGATTTCCAATCTTCGGCCAATATCCATTACACCACATGCACAACCAAGCTTACACCACCTGGTATTCTGAAGCGGTCATTGATCTAAGTACTGACCAGGCTCGAATTCAGTGATCGAAAGGAGATGAGTGTTTCAAAGTGATGTGGCCGTAAACCTCAGTTCCCAGAAAAAGTGTATATAAGTCAACATCAGGCAATATGAGCCTCATAATGAGGTATAACCACGTCTACAGCAGCGGAAGTGGAGCAGCATTATAATAGACAAGACAAATGAAACGCTCAATAACGTGGCATACTGAGAATGAGAAGAAATATTCATATAAAAACAATGGGGTAATAAGTTTTTCCCACTTATGACGATTGCAGCCATCGATTTTTTTGCATGCTAGTTAACATTCGTGTCAGTGAGCTGTTGGCTCTCACACTGGCCAATAGAATTTTCCTGCCTATTCGTAGCAGCCAGCTATTGGCTCTCACTCTGGCCAATAGAAAATGGCCGCAAACTACATGAAAATTGCCGTAGAAGCATGGAAAAATCGATTATTTCCACTATCGGTGGGTGTTGGGAAATGCAAAGTCGGTCTTGTCCTTCCCGCTAACTTGGAGCATGTGCATGTCAATTTTGATGTAAATCCATCGAAAATTGCGGCCGTGCATTCGTTACACACACACACACACACACACACACACACACACACACACACACACACACACACACGCATGCACACATCCTGCCTTTTATAGATAGGGATGCTTAGAAATTATTCACCTCGGCGTAATTTAATGGTTATCAAGCTTGTCTCGCTAGAACAATTACGACTGAGTGGTGAGATTGATCCTCATTGGGTGCCTCATAATTTAGGCCTTGTGTCACATCTAAACTAAGGTTAAAAAATCACCATATAAAAACCAAGTAACACGACAACGAAAAGGCAGAAAAGGCAAGATTAACATAAAAAAAAGATAGAATGATTGAAGAGCTTAAAATATTCTCGATCAGCAACCGACAGAAACAGCAAATGTTTATATGAAAAGATAAAGGGAGAGAATGAGAAGTTAACAGCTGTTAAGGAGAGACGAACAATTTCACGCAATCCTGTACACACAAAAAACCGCTCCAATATTAATGCAAATAATGACATTCGTTCAAGAAACAGCAACTGAAGAAATATTGTGTGCGATTAAAAGCAGAAAAAAGCAAAAAATTACAATGCGAAAATGATATCAGTTCATCCTATAAGTTCTGTCCGAATTTTGAATAAAGAAAACAAGTGACCAAATGTTACATTTAATTACAGATTCAATAAACAATATATTTTCCCTGATTATCTATGACTTCCTTCCATCTATTAACAAGCTTACTAATTCCGTTACTGTAAAATTATTTTGGCT
Organism: Acanthosepion pharaonis; assembly: GCA_903632075.3. Classification (NCBI taxonomy): domain Eukaryota; kingdom Metazoa; phylum Mollusca; class Cephalopoda; order Sepiida; family Sepiidae; genus Acanthosepion; species Acanthosepion pharaonis. The sequence continues at coordinate 3,981,466 of CAHIKZ030003325.1, forward strand.
TTGATTCGAAGAACTCACAAATGTCAGTTTTAACCTCTTTCTCTGTTACAAAATCTGTTTCTTCCAAATGATTCTGTAAGCTACGAAACAAATGGTAGTCTGAAGGAGCAAGATCGGGAGAATAAGGTGGATAAGGAATTTTCTCCCAACCAAGTTCTTCGATCTTTTGTGACGTGATTCTTGCTGTGTGGGGTCGCGCATTCTCCTGATGAAACATCACCCCTTTTCGATTCACTAGAGCAGGTCTTTTTTTCCTCAAAGCTTGGTTCAAACGCTTTAATTGCCGACAGTATATTTGAGCATTAATTGTTGCATTAGGTGGTATGAATTCAAAGTGGATTATTCCTTGGCGATCCCACCAGATTGAAAGAAGAACCTTTTGCCCATGAAGTTCCCTTCTCTGCTGTGGCTGGGGTCCTTCCCCTTTACCAAGCCACTGTCTACGACGCTTAACATTTCGATAAAAGATCCATTTTTCGTCGCCAGTCACAAGTCTATCCAAAAAAGGTGAAATAAGTTGGCGAGAATGGAGAGATGTAAATTTCCAGAGCATAAATATAATAAATTAACTGATTTAAAATATGTTTTTTCGCTATATAGTAATAACCATGTTTCAAAAACTGAAGCTAAAAACTTCAAATTTAATTATATAATTAAATTTGAAGTTTTAGCTTCAGTTTTTGGAACATGGTTATTACTGTGTAGCGAAGAAAACATATTTTAAATCAGTTAATTTATAATATATATATATATATATAGCTGCCTACTCATATTCGAGGATAGGCAATCCTTATTGAAGGCGCTGACTCAGGCGTATTTGTGGTTATTCAACAGCCTCAGAGCCCACCTTTGTTTTATACTGCAACTATACCGAGCAGACTCTTGTTAGAATTTCTGGGAGAGAGGGTTTTATCTAGCGTGATCAGCAATTTGAACAAGGCCCTCGTAACTATGCAAGCAACAGACAATGTGTCTCTAGACAAAAGGAAAATTTCTGATATTCGAACCCGGATCTCCTTGACAAAATGCCAATGTTCTAACCACTCGGCCACTTGCCCATTTGCACAAACGCATAGTTTTTATATAGTAGGTCTTAAAGTTCTTACTTTGACGTAAACTCTCTTTAAAATACAGATCACCTGATCAACAACAAAACAGCAACATAACATAACAATCCACCTTTTGTAAACTAAATGTGATATGAAAAGTCATTCTATTCTGCAGAACAGTCGACAGGCTTTAAGTTACAAACAATGCAGGGTAATAATGAAAACAAATATAAAGCAATTCACAGATAAAAACATTCATTGAACAATGAAACAATGAAATACAACTTATCTCTATTATTAAAACGCAACCTTTGTAACTAAAGCATAATGTTAAGGTTGGAATGCTAGATATAGATATTTACGATATTCTTAGGAAACAGATTTAGAAGCATGCAAAGGTAAATGGACAGAGCAGGGCTCAGGATCAGTCTGCATTGTAGAAAGTAGTCAACATAGATCAACAATTCAAGATGAGAGATATAGAAGTGATTAAACGTCGAAAATCGATTTGATCACGAAAAAGAAAAATGAAGGGATAATTGTTGGAGTAAAAATATACAGGATTTATAACCAAAAAGGTTAGAAACCGCATAGGAACGAAAGCTTCGAAGATTAAATAGATTAGTTAGGTATTATGACATGAAAGACAATGGCGCTTTCACGACCGTCATGAAAGGCATTGAGAATATCCTTTGATTAGCAGTGTTGCGAAATGGCAATATATATATATATATATATATATATATATATATATATATATATATATATATAGGGGGGTCTGTGGGTATGTTTGTTTGTATGTCGTGTAGATATTGTCAAATGGAGTGTATCTGTAGAAGAGACAAAATTGATAAAAGAGAAAAGAGGAAAATCTATATTTAGCCGAAGCGTTTCGTTATCTGAGGGACTTTAATTTGTCAAGATAAATCCCATCAGATAACGACACGCGTAAGTATAGCTTTTCATCTTGTCTCTTTAAATATATATATATATATATGTCATTCGCAGACAGTACTGTTTCGCTGTATCACAGATCCACAGTGCAACTAGACATCTGAATGTTTATATATATATATATATATATATATATATATATATATATATAGAGAGAGAGAGAGAGAGAGAGAGAGATAGATAGATAGATAGATAGATATAGCATGAGATACCCTATACTTGAGGGATAATATGAAAAATATGTATATTTGAATATACATTTTTGTGTGTGTTCGTGAGTGAGTGAGTGTTTGTGTGTGCGTTCACAAAAATAGCATGTTTTCCAAAATCTGAACATATAAATATTTTTTTCGAGTCCCCTCTGGGATGTGCTGAGAAATTTCTATCCGTAGATATATGATGCTGAGACCAGTATATCTCCATATATATATATATATATATATATATATATATATATATGTGTGTGTGTGTGTGTGTGTGTGTGTGTGTGTGTGTGTGTGTGTGTGTGTGTGTGTGTACAGTGGGGTTGAATAAGTGATCGTACACATGAAAATATTTCATAATTTTATTTGTAACATATTAAATTAACAAAACGGGAATATATCTACTGTATCAGATTGCATACTAAAAATGTATGGATTTAAAACTAAAAAATATACCATGGTTAAGAAAATCTTGCAATATTTAAATTTTTAGGGCTTTAAAAAATGATCGTACAGCAGAACAAAAACATGTTTTCTTCATTTAGTATTGTGTAGCAAATCCTTTATAAAGTTCAGCAGCTACCAATCTCTTCCTGTAGTCTTTAATTAACAATTCACATACTTTAGTAGGTATTTTGTCTCATTCTTCCTGAGTAATTGTCGTCAGGTTTGTTGGACCTCTATCACGGATCTTATTTTTCAAAAACCGCTATAAATTCTCTATTGGATTCAAATTCGGCGACTGACTGGAACATTGTAAACAATTAGCAAACCAATTGTTATTAGTAAACGAATCCTTCGTACTCTTAGCGTTATGCTTGGGAACATTGTCCTGCTGGAAGATCCAATCAGGAGGAAGCCTAAGATTCTCTACAGAAAACGATAAATTTTCACTTAGGATTTGTTGATATTTTTCTGCATTCATTCTACCGTATATAATTGCTAGTTTTCCAACACCTCGCATCGAAATGTAGCCTCAAACCATGATACTACCCCGACCACGTGTGACAGTTGGTATGGTATTCTTGGGTGCGTATGCTTCACTGTCTTTCCTCCATACATGATTAAGGGAATTGCGACCGAACAACTCAATTTTACTCTCATCAGTAATTCTTTCCCAATAAGAATGTTCCTTATCTTTATGCTCTGTTGCAAATTTCAATCTGGCATCGTTATGCCGTTTCAGAAGGAGTGGTGTCCTTCTTGGGGAGCGCGACTTTATACCGTCTCTGCATAGTTCATTACTAATCGTTTTCTTAGTTACGTTAACTCCAGACAAATTCAGATCATTTTGAAGGTCTTGTCTGATGGTCATTGGGTTATTTTGGACCTGCTGCATCAACTTTCTTCGTAATCTGGGAGAGATCTTCATGGGAGCACCGGGTCTGCCTTTGTTCTCAACATTATTATGTCTTTTAAATCTTGAAATAAATGAATCAATTGTTGAAAAAGATATGTTCGTGTCACTGGAGATGTTTCTGTAACTTTCTCCATTGTTCCATAGCTTAATAATTAGCTCTTTTTGAGAACAAGTCATTTCGTTACGTCTAGCCATTATTAGAAGCGCTATCAATAAACAGTGACTGCAGAATGATCCAATTTTGAACTGAATGTTACAATAGAATAACTGAGAATATTCTAGAACAGTTTAGAATATTCTACTTTGAAGTACAACCAAAATCTACCGTATTATAATGCAAAACTTAATACTGTACAAACACTTTTTCCACTATTCGAAACATAATTATAAAAAAATTGCATAACTATCACTTATCGATGAATTTCTAATTTTAAATTGCAGATTCTAATCCCTCGTAGTGAGACAGTGTGTATGTATGGAGAAGGAATATACACACATATATACGCGCATGCTGACAGAAACAGACGAAAATGGAAATAGATCTAAGAACACACAGGGGTCATTAAAACATTAAAAGATAAGATACCGATAAGTAATTCATCATTTCTCTCGGACCAATCTTAATTGTTTTATGACCCTCCGCGAAGAACTCTTCATTGCCAGTTGAATAAAGACATTCGGATTACTAACACATAAAAAGAGAATGTCTGATATCGACAATAACTAACATCGAAAAACAGAGGAGAAAAAATTAATTATTTTTAAAAATATGTGGAAATCTCCACCCTTTACCTGATGACGGTCACAAAACCAGAAACACGTGTAGTAAAATTATGGAAAATAAAGCATAATATTTTTTTAAAAATGCACTTTGCAACCAAAAAGCGTTTGCGGTATCTCTCTTCTTTTAATTTTAATATATATATATATATATATATATATATATATATATATATATATATATATATATATACTTTCTAAGTATTTTGGGGAATTAAAGGACAAAAGAAAAACACCCGGAAATACTAAAACCGGCTAGAATCTCGAGGTGATTAAACAATCCGTGTTTTCTCTGCCTACAGGAGAAAATAAAAATAATCATATACCAAGACAAAGAAAAAATTATTAAATCGAAGATATGAAACGGCAATAAATTGTAAGCATACAAAAGAATTAACATTACAATCTTGCTAAAGTAATTTTGAATCTACGAATGAATACTCTTATGTTCGTAAACATGGTACCAAAGCCATCGCCTATTATACCCTAGTTCTATTCGTAATACAAGATTCATTTTAGTCAAATTTACTTTGAATATTACTTGTGGACCTAAATTAAGATAATTTATTCCTACATCTGTAAAGGTAATAATATAATAATCTTAGTTTCATTGAACCTATCCGTATGCTTTATCCTTTTAGTTTCATTGAACCGACCTTTATGCTTTATCCAGTAATAAATTAATAAAATAATATAGAAATTTTGCAAACTAAAATTTTTAAAAAATGAAAATGTTCGTTTGCATACGTAAAGGTAATACACCTACAATTAGCATTCCCCTGCTGACAGAGTCTGAATAACAAATGTGATACCGATTCTGACTGACGACACAATGGTCGGGTTTCGAACCAAGATCATATTTTTCTTGAAAATTACCTTTCTACATGCAGTAGTATTAATTCACTTTTGCGACCCACATTAATGGAAATTGAAAGTCAATACTAATTTTTAATCTTATTTTACTTTTTATTTCTATACCGATTTCACCCCCTATTTGTCCCTAAAAAAAATTAAAACTTATATAACTCGAATGATTTATCCGCAAGAAGGCTTAAAAAGATAACAAACTTTATAATCTATACTTTAACTGTCTCTGGCCACAAATTATTTTCACTTGAAGCATCGACCTAATCAACCTAGGAGACAGTTAAACTTCAAATTTTACATTCTAACGGAATTCCATGGCCAGATTTATCTCTTCTTAGCGCTTATAACCTCCCCCACTTCCCATGACCTTTCTTTTTCTTTTCTATTCCTTCCCCTCCTTTTTCTTTTCCTTTTCCCATTTTTCCTTCTTTTTTTCACCCAAGATTACTAATGACTTAGATTCACTTCCATCTCCACATGTAAATTCTAAAATACCTTTTATGAAAATTTCCAAAGAACGGAAGTGGATGATATTTGCTTCGATAACTGTATTTCTGAATAAAAGTTTTTAGTAACGTCGTGATTCCCCACCTGATGAAACGTTTTAAAAAAGTTGTTTTTTTTTGTTTTTTGTTTTTTATGTTGAAACAAAAATGTACAATTATGTAGTGGATATGTACATGTTCTAATGTGACACTGCATAAGAAATATATATATATAAATATATATATATATATATATATATATATATATATATATATTAAAGAAAATTGAAAACCAACAGAAAACTTGCCAAAACCTAAAACTTTTATCTAAGGCAAGCAACCTACTCACTAATGTAAAGTGCACGAAGCCTAGATTTCCTAATCCCGAGAAAAAAACGTTTAACTTTAAATCTTATGAAAGCAAGGCTCTAGTCGTAACCGAATTTTCACACTCACGTGATCTTCAGACGACTTGAATATAAAAGAAAGAGGAAGGGGTGAGCTTTATATAATCCATTACTCGTCTACATCTAATAATTAACTCTTTTTTCGTCTTGGCTAAGTTTGTATCTAACCTTAGCGTTTTTATATGTATCACTTTTTTAGGGGACTTACCTATATATATATATATATATATATATATATATATATATATATATATATATATATATATGGTTCAATTTGGTAAATTAGATTCTATCCTTCAGGTAACCACATGCGGAGTGGTATTTCCGGCTATATCAAAAATATTATCAACCATCAAACAATAAAACTCGATTGATAGAGTCATTTAATTTGGCTCGAGGATAATGTTATTTAACGTAAAATATCAAATGCGAATTAGTACAATTTTAGAAACTTACTCAAAACTAATTCCGCTGTGAGACTAACTTAAAGAATACTAAGTCAAAAGTAAGTTCAGAATAAAAAAAATAGACTGAAGATAAAAAAATAACTGTTTTCAAATTAATTTGTACGTTGGTTTAATTTTAACTTACTTTTTTAAAAGTTTTAATTAATTTATCTCGTTCAGACGGTTGATAGTATACTTTATGAACTGTAGAATTAGAGAAATTTCGTTTTCTGCCAAAAAAATGTCAAAGTAAATTTAAGCGGTCTTGTCAGTAATTTCGAGAAGAACTGAGTATTCCAAAAACATGTTTTCGCAAATATAAAATATTAACTTAAATGTAAAATTCCTTCTTCTCTAATTTTGAAAATAAACAAAATGACAGGAAGAAAAAATAACAAAATTTAAAGAAACTAACAACAATTATATATGAAGAACTCTACTCACATTTCCCATCATGAGATTCTGTTCAGAACCCATTAACAATTAAGACGTGACCATCTACTTAGTTAGTTAGTTAGTTAGTTAGTTAGTTAGACAGATCGATAGATAGATAGATAGATAGATAGATAGATAGACAGACAGAAAAAACGAAACTATAATAATATTGGTGCTGGAAGTGCAAAAATTTTATTGTTTTTCGTGAACGTAGTAGAAACATTAATTTCCTTGGCACTACTTAACTTAACTCTCGCCATTCTATTCCTATCGATTACAATATTATCGTCAAAATAGGTTTCTTTTTTATTTATCTCCCAAAGATTTAGTGCAAATATCTCTTAAGTTATGTCAAGGCTCCCCGTATTTTAGTTTTATACTGTGACCAACTGGATAATATCAGAGTTTTTTTTTTACTTATTCTGGCGATGATCATATCAGGTTTCCTCGTCTGGAGCCTAGATAGAGAAATCTACTTGAATTTCATATACCAAAAATTATATATATATAGTTGTGAAGAACACACACACACACTCACAAACACACACACACACACTCACACACACACACACACACACTTTTCTTTTAGAATGATTAACTCCATCTTCTTTACACATTTCTGAATTAATCACTGTGCCTATCCAATTATGTCACTCTTATACTCACTTTCAACTTATTTGCTACATTGATTGTTTTTAGCATTTACTATTTCTTCTGTGTATCAGCATAACTGACAAGTGTTTCCTCTGCATCTTAATTCTATTGACTTTGATGTAATTTTCTGAATCCTCTTGATTCGTCTCTTATTTCGTCTTCGTTCTTCAATATCCTTTGATCAATACGACATTCCGTCTTCAACTTTTGCTCCTTAATAATTCATTGATTTGTTAGTGCATTCATTGAGTTTTGACATCAATTTTATCGCATGGACTTACATTAGAACCAAATGACAAAAAGAAATCTTTACCAAAATTTAAAAAAATATCAGTGTGCCATTTATCATTACTATTTTTGTCTGTCCGGAAAACATCATTTCAAAATTTACTTTTCTTTCTATAATGAGAAAAAAAGATTATATGCAATAAGCGAAAATACGTTGTGCATAAAACATCTGTGTATGACACTATGTTATTGCAAAGAATGTCGTAGACATATAGACCGTTATGTGAGGAATTTCATAGATTCTCCCACTTTTGGTATACAAAAGACTGTCTGCCGAAAAGTTATATTTATATTAAAGTATGGGTATTGTGTAACCATTCCTCGTTTCCTTATTATTATTATTAGTAGTAGTAGTAGTAGTATTAGTAGTAGTAGCAATAGTAGTAGTAGTAGCAGTAGTAATATTATTAGTACTAATTCTAAGAATAAGTACAATACTGTTGAATTGTTTGGTTTAGCGTTGCTTAATTCCACCGTTTGGATTTCCAACTTTCCGTCTCTTAAAATCTCTGCTCCCCAATGCTATAGAGTCTTTTCTAACCTATACCTGGGAAGAGAAGAAATGAATACTTGTCTTTCTCAAAGTCATTCTTATAAAAGACGAAAACAAGAGACACGACCGCAATTTGAAATCGTTTATCAAAATCATAGGCCATTAATTTTAATTCCCCACCTCAGAATCACGGAAGAAGTAACATTTCGTAGCTCCTCTCTAAGGTTAAATATAAACGCTAAAGTTTTATGGCCCGATTTTAATAGGAACTTCTTACCTAATGAAAAATGTCGAGCTCTCTCGGTGTTCCAGACAATGGTTTGAATACTCTATTTTTGTTACTGTCAATCCTCTTAAAAGGTATGTTATTGGATGGGCTTCTTGTGATAAAATTGTTGATACAGATCGCTCACTCGCATCCGTAGTTAACATAACATCTTTTCTGGAATCAACGACTTTTATAATGGTTGTTTCCGTGAGTACCGCTTTTCAATCAGTTAACGTTAAGCTTTGCCTTTGAGTTCATTTAAACTCATTATTCTTTTTCCGCAGCTCAGCAAATGGTGTTAATAAGTCGCCGTATTTTAGTAGGTATCTTTTATGAAAATTAACCAACTCTAAAAAGGATTTTCGTAATAGAATGTATAGATGGCTTTGAAATTTTCTTAATTAAATTTGGATCTGGTGTAATACCATCATTTGAAATCTGGTATCCTAAATATGATATTGTATCACAATCAAATTCACATTTGTTTCTGTTTATTGTCATCTCTTTATTTTTAATTCGTCTTCAAAGCCAAATATCATCTTGATAGATATTCATATCACAGATTTCGTCAGTTTACAGGTTTTCCATTGCTCTCTAAAAAAAAGGCACTTGCCGTTTTCTCTCCAAAAGGTATTCTTGTCCATCCACATAATTATATGGGTCTGTTTATTCTGGTAATTTTCTTGAATTTATCATCAATCTGTATTTGATTGCAGCCCGATTTTAAATCAATATTTGAAAAACATTTCATGTCTGATAATTTGTGTGTAGCGCTTTAAATATTGGGAATAGGAAAAGGAGGAGGTACGGTGGCGTAAAGGATAGCGGTGTGGATTGTGGAATCGGAGAGCCGAGTTCGAATTCCAGTCGAATCCATTACATTCACTTACGTGCTAATACCCTTGGGAAAGGTGTGAATCCTCTTCTTCTCCCTCCAGCTATGGGTAAATAGCAGGACAGACTGGGTTCTATAGCCTTGGATGGATAAACTCTGAATTCAAAACCTGCTGAGTGTCGTTTGGGGACTTTGTGGCACGTAGTGCACCAGGTCTCTGTAATCGGTCCTTGAAAAAGTGTGGATGGTCCTGCACGAAACCTTCACCACTATAATCAAATCTCATGTGCTATACATGCGGATTGGGGACCGCTTTTGAATTCCAAATTCCTATGAAACTCCAATATTGGAGCCACCTCAGGTGAATGCCGTTACAGGTAATAGGAAAAAAACCTCTAAGATATTTTATGAAATGTATCAGCCATACATTTAATCAACTGTATTTAAATCAATTCATCCTCAACAGTCAAGTCTTAACTTTCTCAAATTCTCAGAATCTGTTAGCTTCTCTTAATCTATATAGATTTCGTATAATTGAATTCATCTTTTTTTTTCTGTTTAATGGTTCTTTCCGCTATGATAATTTTCTTTTTAGGTCGTAAACGTCTTTTTAGAATTTCTGAAATTGTGACGAAAGTTAAATTCTTCAATGTCATGGGGTATGCCGTGGCAGACATTTTTATTATAGCTTCACAACCTGCCAAAGCTAGAAAAATGTTACATATTTCATTTTCTCCCCCAAGCCTCATCTACAAAAAAAAAAACCGGTTACAAGTCCTGACAAATTCTGCTTCATTCAAACGACTTAATCCTTTGAGACCTTACCGGTGATAGAGAAAAATGACGTAATGCCCAGCCACCGGTTGAACGGTGGGTAAACACTTGTAACTAACTATTTTTATATCTACCGTGAGTCATTACATACCAATTATTTACGAACTTTACTCAGGAGCTCAGGGTTAAAATTGTTCAGGAATTCAGGGCTCAAAGTGTTAAACATCCTATCGGCGAGTGACATTATTATATACTGTTGTTCTACGACATGTAATTAGTAGGCAACTTATGCTTGTCTCTTTCTTTACTATAGACATTATTTTTCTTATGTTTAACATATGAAATAGGTAGAATACTATATATCAATCCACTACAGTCTTTTTGCCAGTTAGTGTTTGTATACTGTCTTAGTGAATACTCAAAATTGTAAGAGAAATTAACTGTTAACAGCTTCTGAAATCCGCTACTAACGATGAAGACAAAATGCCCCATGACTTACATAAATGTTCTTGTTAAATGTTCCAGTATTAATTATTGTTATAGGACGCGTGGTTTAGCTAACATAAAGACTTCAATAGACACAGACATTAAGATACAAAATATGAAATTAAAAAATAATCCGAAAGAATATGTAATAAGTTAGACGTTTCCAAAATGGGATTCTTTTGAAATTTCAGCATTAATAAATATGGATAGACAGATTTGTATTTGAGATACAGCAGTTTCCTTGATAATATTTGCAATATTTATTAGATTCGACATCTTAAAAAGGATGTATTTCCCTTCAAACATATATAAGACATCACAGAGAAATATCTTTACATTGTGACTTAAAGTGATTTCATTGTCAATCTGATGGTTATAATTGCCAAGGATTTGAGCACATTAATTCTTTACAGTGTTATTTTATAACAAGGATAGATTCAAATGTATTTTATAAATATATTACATATTCATCTGCTATGTCATGTTCTTCATTCTATTTGCAAATAAAGAATATAAGGGAATTTTTTTTACCGGAAAATGCTACATCGAACCCAATTTCCGGACTGAATTTATTACGATATTAAATATAAATATTAAAGGGAGAACAAAAAAAAGCTAGAAATAAAACATTTCCATGAATAGCGTTTTGCAGAAGCATAGGATGAATAGGGAAAAACATTAAAATGGTCTCACTGTCTAAAATGCCGCTATGACGATTTGGCTTCTTAGAGAATTGAAAAATGAGATCGATATTGCTCGGATCCTCAACAAATATTGGCTTACATGGTTTTGGATCATTGTAGCAGGCAGAAAAAAATAATTGCAAAGCTTGCTATTATTTGGAAAAACATATGAATCTCTCATGTCAAATTTGATTTTAGATCCAAACCAGGCTATCATGATAAAGCAATTACAGTATGGGTTATTAACAAAATCACTCCAGTGTTGAGAACACATTTGTAAAATAGAGCGTTCCCTGCATTTACTGCTTTATTCTTTATCAAAATGCAAATGAAAAAAAGGACGTTATGCATTGGGGTAAATGCGAATCAAAAAAGGATATATCCGCTGATGAAAAAAGAACTCTGAACGTTATTCCGTCAACAAGATTTCTGTGGAAAATTCTGTACATTCAAAACTGACACGGCTCTTTATTTTTCGGAGTTTCAAAAATTTATATTTCTAAAGGCAACAAGTACACATAAATATACGAAGGAAATTTCTTGTCTCAAGAGATTACTCGTATTTTTTTTTATAGTTCCAGCAGAAATGCAGAGTTATTAAAATCTTCGTAAAGGACACCATTTTTAACTTTCTAGTTTCTATCCTTTCTAACTCTGCGTTACTCAAAACGGATTTCCGAAAATAGATAGTCTTCTGGACTGTTTATACAACCAAAAACATGATCATAGTGCTACAATTATCTAAAATATTGTCAAACTGCTGAAAAAAATAACAGGCAATTTCATTTACAATATACATTAAATCAAAACTTGAACTGAAGATAGTATTATTCATTGAAATGAAAATTATAATAAATTTGATGCATAAACATATGTTATAAATTGCAAGTGAAAAACACCAATACAATAATAGTGAAAAGCTTTATACATATTAAATTAGCACAATATATTTCCGTTAATACAAAGATATTACATTAGCTGATTACAGTTATTACAAGAGTGATACGGTAATAATAATAATAATAGTAATAATAATAATAATACACACACACACACACACACATATATATATATATATGTGTGTGTGTGTGTGTGTCTGTATGCGTATTGGCTAATATTATCATTATCAAATGATTTGCATTATGAATGGAACATATATATACTACGCATGACAGAGCAAATAGCAGAGAAAAGTTACATATAAAGAAAGAGAAGAATGAGTTTTAAAACAAAATTCAATAGGTATTACATGACTGTATAGCTGATAATTTGATAGTTAACCTTCCGTTACATAGAGCATTCCAACGTGGCCTTGGTGTGAGCACTGACCATCTCACAGTAATGGATAAATGTAGAGCGCGACTAGAGAAGGCAAACGTTAGTTCAGTAAGAGAAATGACTTGCAAAATCTATGATAGAGAGATAGATAGGTAGACTGTGAAAGAAAGAAAGAAAGAAAGAAAGAAAGAAAGAAAAAGAAACACTGAGAAAGAATGATAGATAGATAGATAGATAGATAGATAGATAGATAGATAGATAGATAGATAGATAAACTGAGAAAGAAAGAACGATAGATAGATAGATAGATAGTGTTATAGTGGAACACACTTATTCTATAGTTAATAGACTCTCTCACCTATAATAAGTAGGAGTAGTAGGAGTCGCTCAGTCGATCGATGCCGGACGACCGTTAGTTGGATATTAAAGTATCAGCGACCACAACTAGATTTCTCTGCGTCATTACCTATTATATCAAGTTCCTAACGTTTTGTACGTCAAACCTATTTTAGGCCGACTTAGTACAAATACAAGCCTCCACTGTGAAACCACTCCATAACACACTTGGCGACGAGGTATTCGGATTCATACGGTGGAATAGAAAAAAAAATCACACTCCATAACAAACTTGGCCACGAGGATTCGTACTCATGCGGAGGAAAAAAACAAATTTATTCAAGTTAAAAAATACAATCCTGGTGAAAAAATATATTTTAATGTCTATAAGCAGAATAAATCATTCTGGGAGATTGGAAAAATAGGAAAGCGGATTGGCATTATGATGTACTTGGTTAAAGGCGAAACATTCACGTGCAGAAGGGACATTAACCAGATCAGACGACGCTCTTCAGACGTGGTTGACAGCGGTCCCGCGGAAAAAACGTCGATGGAGGTGATTTTCGATACGTTTGATCTAACAACGCCTGCAACGATTTTACCTGAGGTACGCCGATCCAGGAGAAAAAGAAAGGCAACTGGTCATTTAAAAGTGGATCCAAATCGTAGGAGATACGCTACGATGTTGCTAAAAAAAATGAGGTTGTTTGTTTTTTTTTATATGTCCTGTAAAAAAATAAATAAATAAATAAAACTTTTTACTTCTACGGAGTAAAGTTTTAGTGGGGGATGTTATAGTGGAATACACCTATTCTTTAGTTAATAGACTCTCCCATCCATAATAAATAGGAGTAGTAGGAGTCGCTCAGTGGGTCGGTCAGTCGGTCGATGCCGGACGACCGTTAGTGGGATACTAAAGTATCAGCCACCACAACTAGATTACTGCGTCATTACCTATTATATCAAGTTCCTAACGTTTTGTACGTCGAACCCTTTTTAGGACCGACTTAGTACAAATACAGGCCTCCACTGTGAAACCACTCCATAACAGATAGATAGGAAGACTGTGAAAGAAAGAAAGAAAGAAAGAAAGAAAGAAAGAAAGAAAGAAAAATACTGAGAACGAACGATGGATATATAGATAGATAGATGCATAAATAAACTGAGAAAGAAAGAACGATAGATAGATAGATAGATAGATAGATAGATAGATAGATAGATAGATAGATAATCAACCTGAGAACGAAAGAAAGAAAGAAAGAAAGAAAGAAAGAAAGAAAGAAAGAAAGAAAGCTAAAGTAATTGAGTGGGATGCAGACATACAAATTCAAAAGGAATTTAATATAAATGTTGGTTAAATCAATTAATTATCGTTTCCTCTTCATTACCACGATATGTGTATCGATTTAGTGCCTCTTAACTACTAAATCAAGGTTTTATGTTTCTTATTAACCCCCCTCCAAGGATCCACTGGTGCTGAAGTAAGTTCATTGTATATCAGGTCATATGGAAAACTGGTCTCTCATCTTAGTTCTTTGTCCTTCATTTCAAACACTTTCATCAAACTAATCATGCTTGTTATTCTTTTCCTATGTCAGAATTCTGACACACAAATATCTCTTTTTCCATGAAGAAAAAGGCCCCTTAGCCCCAGACACTGGCCAAATAGGCAGAATTGATCCATTGTGTAAGATTTGAGTCGGGGCTCAAATGGTCACTCATTTGTGCTATACAACTGCAGAATTGATCCCGACGGCATTGCCTATTTATAATCAATTGTGGTGGCTGTGTCAAGGGATGTGAAGCTCGTGTGATAAGCGAACATTATATTGATTCGAGGAGAAAAGCATTTAGAGGATACATCCACTGAATCATGAAACCTACATCAACAAAGGAAAAGAAAAGGCTAATAAAAGCTAATTGTCTTTTACCTAATTTCTATTTTCTAATGTCCATAAGTGCCCCCCACACACCCATTTCGGGAAAAGGCCTTGTGAAATTAAGACTCTTTTTTATAAGAAGATTCATTTATCCGGAAGAAAGCAAAACAAAGTATCCTTTTTTGAAGGAATATCGACTTCATATTAAAAGGAAGAATTGAACCCCCACTCTATAAAATACTGGAATTGGAAGTAGTAAAGCTTCTAGTGTATTCACTTGTGTGTAAATAAATCTTGACTTAATTGATTATTTAGGAAGATCTAGGCGGCTTCAACAAGTCTAATTCTGCAGATACTCTGTTTAAAGTAATTCACAAGATGGATGAAGATGTCTACATCGTCTCCATGTGTCCGCCATACAATATTTGAATATATGTATCGAATAAAAGCTTTATAAGTTTTATAGGTTATAAAGAATTTATTCAATACATAAATTCAAATATCATCTTTTTTAAAGTACATGTACTCACATCTAACTTAAAGAAGAGACATTTGTTGAGTTGGAAAAAGAAACAGGTAATGCATCTGAGACTGACTTTTAAATGATCAGATCAATTGACATACATTATATATTCGTATAATTGGAAAAATGTCCTAAACAATTCAAAGCCAGCTGCAATGTGTTCGGAAACACGATCGTGTCAATTGTTTATAACAAACCAAAAGAAATCGTCTATTGCTTTTCTATAACAAAAAGAAAATGGCTGGCATAGTAGTTGTTTATTGTTAATATATTGTTTGAAATATCAACCGTTTACAGTTTCTCCTATATTACACTGATTAACACAGGCTCATCTACTACTGGGAGATCTTAATACGATCAGCCTAACGACTACTGGGATATGGTTAAATTTTATTAGGGATTCGACAAAGATCATTCTAATGTTTTGCTGTTCTGTGGCATTAAAATTAGGATTGTTTTCTGTATTTTATTTTGACTTGCGTTATATCGGTATACTTTTATTAATGTCAAATTAGCGTTTATTTTATTTCGTATTGAATTTCACATTGAACAAAATATAAAACAAGCAATATCTTTTTGTGCAGCAAGATTCTTTCTTCTAAGAAATGTAAAACGCAACTCAAATGTTCAGAAAGATTATGAACCGTAGAGAGCAGGTAATGTGTTTGATCTAACGTGTTTTGCAAATAATCGCGATAAAAATGTCTCGCCGAAAATAATGAACATTATAAAGTACAGGTGGGAGCCAAACTATCAATTGATGAACATCTTTTTCACCAGCTTGGTAGTTTAGTCACTTTGAAGTGTGGCTTCCAAAAAGAAAGGGATTCTTTGTTTACTACCTCGATGCGTGGTTTATTTCGTTAACATAACTTATATTTATTTGCTTTAACTAATTGTGGTAGATGATGAAAAATGAATCCATTACCAAAATGTAACAATGAAACGACATTTTAACAATGAAAATAAAATGCCTGTAGGCAATAACTACCTCATATCCTATCAAATTTTTAACTCAAACGTATTGAAATGATGTCGTAAGTTGTGAGTTCCTCCCGATTAAAGAAACGCTTGATTCGAAATCTTCCAAATGAGAACAACTGAAAGAAGCAGACGACGAAATACACCGTCAAAATTATTTAGAAAAAATATATTATCTTTGAATATCGTTTGATTTACTGTTTCTTTGGTAACGAGACAACAGTTTTAACAGCTTTTCTAAAAAGTTTTCACCCAGTCAACCATCGTTAGATTACTGTTTATCGCTATCTTTTTAAAATCCTCTTAACGAAAGAATGTAATTTCACGGATAACTTAAAAGCAATTGTGATAAAGATTAAAATTCAGTAAAGTTACCTGAAGGAGAATAGACGAGATTGAAACACAATAGTAAATATCGTATTCAATTATAAATAATAAAATTGTCTGTTAATTTTATTTCAAAATTATATAATGACTATTGGAATAGTTGCTAGAGATTAATTTCTCTATCTCAATAAAACATTACGATATCTGTGATATAGTAACATTTGTGCACACTGATGAATAATGACAAGTTCAAATGTATAATATTTAAAAGAAAATATTTTTCTACCTTTTTAAATAAACTAGAATAAGACACATAATCTTTTTATGCAACGAAAAGAATACATATTCGAAGAAACAAAAGTAAACGTATTATGAACTGAGTTATGTACAGAAATATTCGAGCCCGGATTCAGTGATTTTACTTTTGGTCTCATCAAAGGAGGCAAAACGAAATTATGGAAATATAGGATAGACAATAAACAGGCGAATTAGATTTGCGCCACTAGCGACAATGTTATGAAATATACTCCTCACATTTTAATATACGCAAAAAAACATCGCTACCTCAAGAACAGGTACAATATTAATATATACAAGATAACTTCATGAAAATGGTTAAGTCTATTGGGATCAACTCTGCGTCTTTCTCTTCTTCTTTATTGTCTTTCTTCAGGACGTTAGCGACCATGGCTTCTAACAATTTCCTGCCCTATATGCCTCTTAGTATTATTATTATTATTATTATTATTATTTTTTGCTATCTCTCTTGAACACTTTTCTGCGATCCATTTACATAAGGTCGTACGTTAGGTTAACATCTGTTCTGACCGCAATCAATAATTCCTGTGAGGGCCAAAGTTTCCAAGCCCTCTTTCTTTATATTATGCCCTAGAAATTGCAAATGTGTGTGTGTGTGTCTCTCTCTCGCTCTCTCTCTCCCTCTCTCCCTCGTTCATGTTAAATATGTGTCCTTTTTGTTTCCATTTCCTCTAAAACTTCGTCCGTGCTCACATATTCAGTCTCAACAGTAGAGCAACATTTCTGTTGCCTCAAGTCTTTTCTTTATCTGCAAAGAAATTTTCCAATATTCTCTGCTATATAGCAGGACAGATATTACATAAGTACTCTTTTTTTTTTTTTTTAACGGAATTTCCCGTTTCTTTATAGTTTGCTTAACTTTGAAGCCATCTTTCGCTATCCTAAGTCGTCTTTGCAATTGAGTGTTGCCTTTAATATTTAATGTTTTGTACTTGCTTTATTTTGGTATTTCCAATTTGTAATTTGCTAGCTCGGTTGTTCCTTTTGCTGACAACCATACATTATTTCTTCTTCCTAGTAATTTTTAGTCCTTTCTTCTTATTTTCCTCCATTGCTTTCTGTAAGAGTTCTTGTTGTTTACATTCTGTGTCTATTGTCAACAGTGTCATCTGCATATCTTATGCTGATAAGAATGTGGTCGATAAAACGAAACTGGGAGGATTTCTAAATATCTCAGAACCCTTGTTATATCCTTGCCATACACCGATTCCAAATAATTTTCGAAAAGAATGGAAAACACATCATCGCCAATTCTTAACTGAATTCCACAAATAAGGTAATCGCTTGCTTAATATACGTTCTGAATATTTGCTGTTGTTATTTGAACTTCCATTCGATCTTGATTATTTTGAGTAAACTCAAACGCCATTAAAAGGTTTCTCCAATTATTTGTCAAATGGGCGCGCTTCTTATTGACCGACGCAGCGAGCGATATTGGATTTACTAGTCATTATGTTTTTCAATCGCTTGCATATTTATATTGCAAGTATGATTCATTACGAATGATGGTAACGCCTACAATCACAGGGTGTTCACCTAACTAGAGTCAGTTGATCCATAGCCATGTAGCTGTTTTCGTCGTTTACTACCTGTCACCGATCAACGCCGATCAAATGTGTTCTATTCAGGTTTAATTATATATGCAAATCGACAACTGCTATCCGTGAAGTATTTGCTTCTTATTGTTGCGGTTTGCTCCACTAAGGGATTATTTTTTTTTGTTTGTTTGTTTATTTATTTTCTGGCTCCTACCTACTGACCTGTCTGGGGTGGATGGACCATTCAGGAGATAAACACCCGCTATAGCTTTCCGGGTTAAAAGAGCAGGACAGCCTACCCAAGATACTTCATCGCGGGATGGACCTTCTACTGTTATGTCCAGGATACTGGCCAATTTACATCATCAAATTAAGCCTGAAAGAATGAGATAATAAATCAGTTCTAATTAATCAATTTTAGGCCCATCACTTTTATTTTTATTGACCCTCAAATTTCCAGCCAAAACATGTTTGCTACAGATAGATATATTCTTACTTAAAAGTAGACAATAACATATAGATATATAAGAAAAATAAACAAATTCAACAATTTAATCATTGCGCTGTATGTTCCGTTTTGCAGGTAGACTTAAGCACTTGTCAGAAATTTCCAAAGAATTTATAGTTTTATGAATTACTGGTATCAAAAGAAATATGAATCTACAGAAGGATGCTGAGAAAACCATAGACTGAACATGTGAAGAAAGAAAAGATTTTAGTGAAAATGAAAACAAGAAGGACACTTACACTTAATATCAGGAAGAGACAGTTGAAATTTGTAGAGCACGTAAAGAGGAAAGAGGGCTTGAGAAATGTGATATTCACAGATCAGATTGAAGTCAAGACAGACTGGGGAAAACATCGCATAACCTACCTAGAGAGCTTCAGTAAATGCAGTTTTACGAGAGCTAACAAAATATCAACGTATATTAAGAGCTACAAAGGACATGAAATTGTGCTGAGCTATAATGGTTTACGTCCAGTAGAGACACGCCACATCTTAGAATAACATGTATTTCGCTGTTTTTCTCTTGGGAAATATTAATATTAAAATCCAAGTCAATCATTCATATAGCTCACATGATATTATTTCTCTAGACCCGTAACACGCAGACACATATATACAGAACTTTATTTGCAAATATGCGGTAACAAGGTTTATTAGCTGGGCAGATCGGCAGAAATATGAAAGGTATAGGAAACGATTTCTTGATTTTTCCTGTTATTGGAAGTCATTTCTCAATAGCGACGACTTTAGAATATTTCAATATAATGTATAATGTTTGTCGATGTCGGAATCAGAGCCGGAATTCAGCGTCTGGTTTTAATATTTAAGTTTCTACTTTGAGGCTGACAAATCTTTAGCGTATAAACTGCTTGCATGGGGTGATAGAGGAACGTGAAACATCTTTGTAGCCGACCTTTCTGGTGTTCCATGATTAAATCTGAAGATTAAGAACCGTCCTGGGTATGACGATAAACTACATCGGCGTCCTGGGTAAGACGATTAACGGCATCCGACAGCAAGGCCTCTGATCAGGAGGTTTTTACGAGCGTGGAACAACCTCTTAATTGCTGGTGTTCCCACGTCCACCCTGACCCAGTGTGGTAGCACCTGTTAGGGCCCCATCTATGAGCAAATAGTCAATCCCCAAACTGGGTTCAAAACACAATGAAAGTTTAAAAATAGGTTTTAATACCAGAAATACTATTGTTGCCAGCAATAAATTTTTGAAGAAAAAATATTACCAGCAATACATTTTTTTAAAAGAATATTACCAGCAACACATTTTAAAAAAAAAATATTACCAGCAATAGATTTTTGAAAAAAATCACCAACTATCCATTTTTGAAAAAAAAATTACCAGCAATAAATTTTTGAAAAAATATATTACCAGCAACACATTTTTGAAAAAAAAATACCAGCTATACATTTTTTGAAAACAATATTAATAGAAACACACCTTTGAAAAAAAATATTACCAGTAATAAATTTTTGGAAAAAAAATATTACCAGCAATAAAAATTTTGTCGGCATTAAATAACCCATTGAGTTTGACATACCGTAAAACAAAACAAACCAAAGCAAACCTAAGATTAAGAAGTTGACGCCTGGCCAAATAGTTAGTGTTAATAGTATCGATTATTTGACCAGATTTCAAATGTCTCCATGGTCGATTAGTCAAGGAGACAATCCAAGCGGGTGGTACCGTTGGAATGAGCCAGAGATCATACCGCGAGTGATATTCACTTTTGAATAAAATTGTTTAAATGAAATTATTGATCTTGTGATAATACATTGCCACAAATCCTTCACTACTGACAGACAGAAGTTATTTATCCTTCCTTGACAATCTGTCTAGAGATATTGTATCTTGATCGAAACATCCATCCACTAGAAACACTGAAAAGCGTGCAATAACTGAAATACTTCAGAATAAATAAACCACGTGAGTTTTCAATACGTCGCAGTTGGAAATAGCGAAATGTTCAAGTCATTTTTCATTATGTGATTCCAAGAAAAGCAGTAATGCCACTGAGACAAGTAACATAAAAGAGAAACATTACAATAACAAAGAGGAATCAAGAGGACAGTAGATAACGATTGCATTTAAATTTATGAAAATCAAAATTAGCTGAAAAGCATGAAGTAGACTGAGAGTTTTATGAGCGAAATATTAGCATGAAAATTACGGTTACATCAAACAAATTCAACTGTAAATTAATAAGAAATAGCTGCCAATCAAGTAGAAGATTTAAAGCTGTAAGATCGAGATACTAAAGTAGAAAGCTCATCGGAACAATTATCATAAAAAATATTTATAGAAAATGTCCAGGAAAGCCACGTTAAGACGCCGGGAAAAGTGAATAAAGCCGAGATGCCTGATGAAAACTGATAATATTGTAGATTGTTCTTTGGATTATTCTAAAGTATCTCTGAATCCATTACAGAAGAACCAGACCAGATATGACAGAATATTTAATGAATGATAGCCTTATAAATGTAGAAGAAAGATTCTGTCGAGAAAAGTTATCTAGTACGACATAATAAAATACAAACAACCACAGTCAGACCTACAGATTGATTCATTATAATCCCCCCCATTCATTTCAGGAGAAAACGTTAGTGTAAGAATCCGCAGTCACTTCCCTGAAGGTTTGCTTCAGTGATGGTGAGGGACAGCAAGAATGCTTCTATGAGCCGATTAAAAGCGACCTATTTCTTGTCCCATATTTACATATTTTAAACCAGGCGTACTATTAAGATCAGAGTAAATAGTTGTATAATTAGGATATATACCTAGACGATAACTCGTGACATCGGTAAGGTCATTCATAGAATACTGAGGGACACATAAATTAATGTAAAAACATCTGAGAGTCCGTTCAAAACGATTTCTATTTCCCGATTAGTTAAAAAAGATTGAATGAAATCAAACATTCCTCTAGAAATACAATTAACTTTCGAGATATCTAAAGTAAACAGCCCAAACTCTACGTTTCTCATCTTAAGCTTGACATACTCTTTCATCAATAACTGCTAATACATGAGTAGTTCAGCTAAAGAAGACCTTGCGAAGGGAGACACATCATCATTTATATGTTGATCAGTGCCTCAATGGCTTTGCCAAAAGGAGGTCGAAAATATTAAGTCGATAGTTAGAGCGATCGGACGGCTCGACTGTGTTTTTAAACAATCTAGTACTATGCTTACATTCATCTACATAAATGCATTACTATTCTCGTTATATATATTCATATTATTGTCCTTATCTTATTTCCACAACGTTTCAAACATTGTTCTCTCCGGTCTTCATCAAGCGCTTGTCGATACGGTACCCTATATTTAATCTATGTTATTTCAATCTTCCCGTCAGACTTAGAGTCAGCATATACATGGTAATCAATAAGTGAGCAGAGCTAAATAAATACTAAGCGATATATCCCTAGACATGATCAATGGAAAGAGAGCAATATACCTCCATAGATTATATAAAGGTCTACGTTCTAATTTCCATAAAGGTTAGACGGATTGATAAACAGCGGATAAAGTGAGGCGAAGATTAATGCAACAAAAAGATGAGGATAACAGTCTGAGTGTAAATAATCCAAATAATGATAATTTCTCTTTCAAGGATTTCAGGCAGAAATCATAATTATTCTTATTTTCTTATTAGATTTGATTATTTTCTTCATCGTCTGTCCAACGTCTTTGCTTTAATTGCAGGAATTCGAACAAGATTTGAACTCGTACCTCACGCCTCAGGTTTTCTAATTTGGCAAAGTTGGCTTTTAAGGCTGATACACATCGCTGATCTTTCTTGTGCGGATTATGAGTAGATAATGAAGTATTCTCCGCTAGACCAAGAATTCTTTATTAAAAATAGTCCGATATTTGATTATTTGGTTAGATTTGCGGAGTAAACCAGAGCCAAGAACATTCAACACTGCCTCGATATATATTACGCTTGATTCATTGTATTCTATAGAAATAGCAATATTAGCATAGCAATATTCCTGTGTTATACTTTTAGATTCTGAGATTACGCATCTTAAATATTGATATTTCCCCATCGAACAATTACATATAATATATTTTTTTAAATTTCATAGTATCTTTAACCAATATAAACCATTTGGGATTAAAACTGAGAAAACAAATTCATAATTATAAAAAATAGAACTGATTTCTTTTAGGCATTTCCTTTTTATACTGAAACTCAAAAAGAGATGGACTCTTTATATGTCACGGATTTTTTTGTGGAATCCAGCATAATAATTTAACTGCATATTATGTTGTCATTATTAATGTTGACCTTGAAGATTGTTTTAAGACTTCGTCATAGTTTCTGTATTCAGTGAATTTTTCCAGTGATAAATTGTTAGCCCGACGAATAACTACTTTAGTTATCCATTTTCTAGACTGGTTTCCAAACAAGATAAAGAATCCGGTCTTTTCTGCTAATTTCGCTAGATACGAATAGAGGGGAGATTGATTCATACTCTTCCCAAGTTTATTTGTCTAAAAGCGGAAATGACGTTCTCAGAAAGACTTTAATCACAACATTCCAAACGCACTTGCCGCCCTGAAAACCACTACGCCGCGAATATATCCGAGTGAAGGTAAGTTAATTAAAAAAAAATGTGTAAATGAAATCAGAATGACTAAATCTTTTCACCTGAT
This sequence comes from Acanthosepion pharaonis, assembly GCA_903632075.3. NCBI lineage: Eukaryota > Metazoa > Mollusca > Cephalopoda > Sepiida > Sepiidae > Acanthosepion > Acanthosepion pharaonis. Next base: position 4,005,299 of record CAHIKZ030003325.1, read on the forward strand.
GAAGAATTATCATAATTCCGAAATAATTTTGTAAGTATCTTTATTGTCGTTACTAGCCATCCGTTTATCTAGCAAGATAAAGGCAGCCCCCAGTTTGTTCAAAATTCAGTCCTTTGGTTGTGAAATTACAGTGACCTCTTCAGAGCGCAGGCCTGGACTATGGCATATGTAGGCCATGCACTACTCAGTCTACACTGTCTCTGTCGTACCGAAAAGATCGAAAGGAATATAAAGAATTACATTTATGGACGGCTTGACTGCAGGAATTGCCGGAAAATTATCAATGTAGACAGTCAATCGTCTCCGGGGATTCCCTTTCGGGTTTTCTGCCTGGATTAACTTCCATAATAATTTTCTTAAGGGCACATGGCACAGTGGATAAAAGCGTTGGTTAGATCCAGTGACGATACCCAAAGAGTTGTGAGTTCAATACCATGTTAAAGCAGTGGAGAACTTGCAGTTGAATTAACAGGAGATAACTGATAATTGACATCCATTAGACATGGCACGTGGGACTAGAACAGTCTACCCCAGCGAGCAAAATAAAGTGTTCAGTTCGACTTTCAAACCACCTGAAGAAGGCTGGAGCGTAAACTCCCGAAACGATGTGATAAATATGGCAACAATGATGAGGACAATAGCCCGAATAATGTAAATACTGTACATAATACCTTATCTCAGAAATATAGACAGATAGTAATGCCCATATTTGGATATGACTGCAAGGCAACGCAGGTTTAAAATCAAGGTTTTTCTTCCCCTGGTTGGAGTACCTTCCTTAGCTGTAGAGCTCCATCTATCCGAAGCAGGCATTTTTCAGCTTTCTCCTATTTTCCAGCTTCGGGTTGATCTTAATTATCAGAGGCCATTTGAGACGTATGCCTCGGAAGCATTTTACAGAGAGTTGGAGCTTGTTCCCAGCATCACACCTGGCTGTGACAACCTTTGGAAAATATACAATGTAGTTATATAAACATTATATACATTACGTGCTTTAGAAGATCTAAAAACTTATAGTCTTTAGCTTTTTATCAAGAAACAGGAAAGCTTTATTAATTATCCGTTCGCGAAAAAGATAGAAACCTGCAAGGTTTCTTCATGTGAAATCGATACACGTGGTTAAAATTACAAATCTCCGAACGAGTTCATGCATAAGACAATAAGGTGTAGTTCATACATCAGGCAATATTGCGTAGTTATTATTATCGAGAAAGATTTGTATTTAAATGTTTATGAATACATAATAAAATATCTCCTTTCGACTTTGTACATTAGTTTGTCTCTAAAACCTACGATTCCTCTATGAATACAGAGGAAATAAACGAAGAATGTACATTTCTTTTACTAAGCTTCTTAGAGTCCATTGAATTCACACACTCTGAAATCACGGAAAGTTTATTAGCGTCTCCTTAAATGGACCACTGTCGAAGACGCTTGCATAAATGACTACAATTGTCACGTAAATCGATTCGCATTTTTCTACTGTGCAAACAGATTTATTGCTATATTTTTTGCAGACTTATGATGGCGTTCAGGTTGTTCGCTTATTTTCATTGCTTTTATGTACAAAAATATAAAAGAAATGAATTCAAATAAAAGAAAACGGGCTGCGACCGGAAGATCAATGTTCACGTGACGCGCGTGCCAATATTTTTTTTAAATTTTCATCGACAAAAAAAAAACAATATCGCGATTGCTGGAACTTTTTTTCACTAATTCCTGAATCGTGTTTATTTATTTAATTGTTATACAGATATCCGCTCTGAAAGGCAATTCATTATGTAAGCACATATATGCATGTATGGAGTTTTGATCTGAGATGACTTTCATACGGTTGCTTTGATGCAATTTCATTGATTGCAACTTTTATTACATTTTTCCTGCGATATTCTCAATTCACTTGCATGAATTCGTTTGCAAACGTTCATTTTGAAGAACGCAAGTCACGTTTTAAACAATAATCCCTTTATTTATTTTGCTTGCTTCTACCCTTTTTATCATCAACTTTTACAATTCAATGTGGTGACATTCATTTTAAAGCTTATACTCTTTTAAATCATATATGAAGAAGATTCTATATACCAATTCAAATAGATAGATCGATTGATCGATAGCGAGCTAGCTAGCTAGCTAGCTAGCTAGCTAGCTAGCTAGATAGATAGATAGATAGATAGATAGATAGATAGATAGATATGAACATGATGAGAAAAATAGATAGATATGAACATGGTGAGATAGATAGATATGAACATGATGAGATAGATAGATAGATTGATAGGCAGACAGACAGACAGACATATGAACATGATGAGATAGATAGATAGATAGATAGATAGATAGATAGATAGATAGATAGATATGAACATGATTAGAAAAATAGATAGTTAGATATGAACATGATGAAATAGATAGACATATGAACTATATGAGATAGATAGATACATACATAGATAGATATGAACATGATGAGATAGATAGATATCAACATGATGTGATAGATAGATAGATAGATAGACAAACAGACATATGAACATGATAACATAGATAGATAGATAGATAGATAGATAGATATGAACATGATGAGATAGACAAATAGATATGAACATGAGATATATAGGTAATATTTTTAAGAATGAAATACAAAGCCAATAATTTTGAAATGCATGACATTTAATTGCACACTGCAGTTAGCTTATTACACTTTCATCCCCATGCTTTCATATTTTTATAAAGCCGTTAATTTAATGGCGAATTTCTCAGTTGTCCCTTTCCAGATAGGCTTCGTTTATTTCTCTAACATTTCATTGTAATGAAAAATGAAGCCTGTAATAAACTGGATCATCAGTTTTTACACTGAGTAATTAATATGTTAGATAGAAAATTATAAACGTAAGTGAAAATCAAATTTTTACCGTTCCATGTAATGCCACCGAAATGCAATAGGTTATTGGAAATGAAAGACGAGAAAGCGTATATAAATAATAATAAAGGAAAAAGCTTCAGAAGAAATAGTATATGGCGTTTGGTTTTGAATTTAAACTTTTGAACATCGTAAGTGATAGGAAAGAAAGAAGATCGAAAAGTTTCACAAACTTAAGGCACCACAAAACAAACTATTAGAATACAACTTACGATCTTATCTAGATATTGACATAGTAAAACTATAAGACCTAATTGCAAGTCTAGTACTAAGTCTAAACTCATGTGGTCACGGTACCCAGGAGAACAATTCATTAAAAAATTGCCATGAAAATACACAGGGAAGCCAATTCACGGCGCGAAAAAAGTGATTGAAGTCCAGATTCCAGGACATGACAGATAACATCACGGACTGGCGGGAAAATTTGTCTAGTACGGCAGAGTGAACAATGTTTCCTGGCAGTAACATATAACCCCACACGTCATGACAGACCAAGAAGGCGTAATGATTTGCATTGCTGGAGGTTAGCATCAGCCATAGAAAGCACAAATAGTCATCTAAGATAACAAAGATTGTAGTTTGGTTTTGGAGGGGGTAAAATTTACAAGTCATTTGCGTAAAAATAGACTAACGGTCATTTTAGTGATCAGCTGCTAGTTTTATTTTATGAGATCTATTGAACTTGATGTTACGCCAGAATTAAATAGCTATGACATCAGCATGAATACCGAGCTGGAAACGGATAACATCGCAAAGTTCTTTGATAAAGATAGAAAAAATTTAGTCGGAGGAAAGAGAATTTGGGGACAAACGCATTAATGGAGAATGATCTAGAACAGTGACTCTGCAGCACAATTTTCAATACACGATTTATTAAGAATAGGAAGAACTCAAAAATCCAGCTGTTTGGGAAGAAAAGCGGCATCTAAAATGTCACACATCTTCGAAATATCTAAATCCACAAATCGGCATGCGCCCTTCTTATCTAAAGCTTGGCAGAGTGTTACAGTAATAATAGTTAATGCATTAGCAGTTGACTTACCATAACACTTCACCTTCGATGGGTTTATTTGATAACATCTACTGTGAATAATTTTTTTTGTTAACAGAATTGGAATAATGCCTGCGCTCATCGAAACCCAAGATCTTTGAGAATTAAATCTTATCTTTTTTCTAAAGTGCTTTATATGATGAGGAATAATTCTCAATGTCGGAAATCAGGAATTCAATCAACAAATCCGAAGAAATAACAAAAACAAAACAAAATGTCTCTTTTTTGTCTTACATATTGACTTTCAGGCGATAGAAAATATCAACAAGTTCAACTGACGACAATGATTATTACTGCAAGTTAAAAGGAAATAAGTTAACTTGGTGTTTGGATCCCATAAAGGTTAGACAAATGAGATTTTTGATAAGATAAGATTTCCAACTTAGAAATATAGAATTAATAATGCAACTGTTATTTGAAATTGGTCAGATGAATCATTGTCAATTATGAAAATAATTTGAAAAAGACTTATTTACTCTTATTTGCTGCTCTTTTCACGGCAACAGCCAGACGTCTTTCCTCGATCACAGTGTTGAGTGAACAGAGGGTCGAGTTTAGTAACAGGCTTAAGCTTTCTTTCTGATACATATGCATTATGTTATATGTTCGTGTATTTACTATCTTGTAGTGGCAAGAAATTGTAACGTAATATCTATCTATCAATCTATATAGATATCTGGCTATCCGTCTGTATATTCATATGTATAATTGCGTGTGACACGTTTCTTGGTATGACTAACATAAAGGGTAGTTAGTCCCTGTTATAATTGCCTGCTCAGATACATTTGTGTTTGCTTAACACACACAGAGATTAACTGTGGTATATGGCAAGCATGCTGAGAAAATCTTACAGTTTCTCGTGCGATCAGCAGGTTGAGCAAAGCCAAAACCGCAGTCAAAATGACATGTGATTTTGTGCTGCAACCATCAAAATACGGTGCACTAAAAAGGGTTGTTTCAACTGCAGTTACAGCTTTCAGGCACTTTCAAAATGAGCCGCACATTGGGATCGCTTAAGCAAACCGATAAATGCTAAAATAACGATGATGATATTCGAACCCGTGTTTCATTATCGGAAAAGCACATTTTCAGAAGAACTATATAGAGAGAGCTAGACCGCACAATATGCCACAAGGTCTATTGCCAGCTTAAGCTAAAGAGTCCAGTCTTCTTTACTATTGAATCATAGTTAGATAGACAACTAAATGGTTTCATATATTTCACAGGGTTGTCTGCGTATAAATTAATGCAACAAACTCGACCTCAATTCGAACTCCGTTCTACAATTTCTCATTCCGCACCGCTATCTTTTACATTTATCTCATATACTACATATATACATCGAAGACGATGGGTGAATCATATATATATATATATATATATATATTACGAGTCGATTTTTATATTTTTATCAAGGCAAGTGAGGAATAGAATTTGTTTATTAATACAAGATACATATGTACATTATACGATGGGTGAATCATATATATATATATATATATATATATATATATATATATATATATATATATATATATATAACTAGTCGATTTTACGAGTCGATTTTACCAAGGCAAATGAAGAATAGAATTTGTTTCTTAATACAGGGTAGATATGTACATTGTACGAATCAAAAAAGGATTTTTATTATTAGTATTTTGTTGTGTAAATAATTGCTTTATTGACGCCCTTAATTCTTCATGGAATGCTATAGACTAAATTCTTTAGTAAGTCAACGTCCTTCGCTAGATTTTTCCATCATTCTTTTAATTTCCGAAAAAGTTCCTCTTCTGTCTTAAATTTCCTATTATGGACACGCTCGGCCATTATCACCTAAAGCTTTTCAATTGAGGTCTGTCTAGGCCACTGGAAGGGTTGCAATTTACCCTCGTCACACTTCCTCTCTAGATAACGTTTATTCTTAAACAATATGCTTGGGGTCGTTATCGTGTTAAAACGTGAAGCGTTGACCTTAGGCAAAAAGTTTTTTAGCAGAAAGCCAAACGTATTCTATTTCTCACTTTCTCACTTGTTTTGTTAAAACACAAAAATCGACTTTCTATGGATGCGTTCATTTTTACTTCATACTATATATATATATATATATATATATATATATATATATATATATATATATATACAACACAAATATCAAAAGAAAACTTTTTTAATCATTGCTCTCACCTTGAGTTATAGAATTTCCTCGACTAGCTTATGGATCTTTTGTGTCCTTTCATCTTAAAATAAGTTTTGTATATGTTCTTCCTGATTTTTACCTTGTGTTTGATGGATCAGGTTTATCTTTTTATTTCTTTTCTTTTCTTTTTTCGAGTGTTTAATTTGGTTTTGGAAAGCACGATGGAGTATTGCATAGGAACTTAAGGAATCAGAGTACAGAGTTCGAATTCCAGTCGATTTCATTACATTTACTTACGTGCTAATACTCTTGGAAAAGTTACTAATTCATCTTTTGAACTCCAACTATGGGAAAATAGCAGAATAGAATATATATAGATAGCAGATAGATAGAGAGAGAGAGAGAGAGAGATAGACGGACTGACGATTACGTCTAGCATGAAACAGCCTATCGCCTCTGAGTCTTCATTTCAATGTTTACATTTATATTTATATTCGCATACGCTAGCACATGTTAGAACTAGTTTTTTATATATATATATATATATATATATATATATATATATATATATATGTGTGTGTGTGTGTGTGTGTGTGTGTGTGTGTGTGTGTGTTTGAATGAGTCTATGTACAGATATAGAAATTTCTGGGATTAGGAATTATTACGATGTTCACTATTATGAGAGATATTGTCCTCATCTTTATTGTTGTTACTACAAGGTTTCATCTGTTGTACCCTCGGGTCTTCATCGGGTGTATGGCGACCCGGTTAACATCCAGAAAATTCCGAACGGAACACATTACTTAATCAATGGAAACAGTCTGTTTCCATTCCCCTGCCTATGTTTAAGAATATATCGTCTGGTTCTTATTTTTAGTACTGCTCATTGATTGCTCACCCTGAGGCCAAATACACACTGACCTTTAATTAAACTCACTATTTGTCACAACAACCACTATAAGACTATCAACTCTAGGCCGTGGTCTGACGCATCCAATCTAACCTAGCTATCATCACTATTAGCCCGCATGTAAATAGCGTAAATAATTGTCTTTGAAAATCATTTAAAAGGAACTTCGTCATTATGGATCTTTTGTTATATCTTATTTTGTGTATATGACTGATAATTCGATTTACATAAACAGAAGTAGCAGACTTTGTTTTTTCTTTAAAATTAGAATGTTAAAACGAATTAATGTGTACACAGCGAACACCCAAGGAAAAATTTTTTGAATAAAATATAGAATTCGAAATATGAAACCTCAGTTATTAGAATGCATCAAAGCAAATGACAATATCCCTTCTCAACAATGGATTTTCTATGTCACGAAAGAGTTTGAAGAAAACTAATGACAACAAAATTAAAGACAATAAAAAAGTGTGAAATAAACGATTGTCAAGTGTAAAAGGAGTTTAATCGATTGTAAAGAAATTGAAGGTTGCCATTATCTACACAAGATTCGATAGATATTTTACGATGAATGGTTTTGATATTTATGAAAACGCTTTTTAGTGATTTCTATATTTTAAATGAAAAACCAAAGCCATGAGCAGAAGAAATTTGGAACTGGCATCTTTGTATCAATTTTCCGAAATAATTTATCTATTTTATCTTAAGGAATAATTGGATTATTCTTGAAGACGTTCAAATTTGTGAATGTTATCTGACGTTATTTTCTTTTCTTTTTTCTTTCACCGAAGATTTATCTCTCTGTCATTCTATATGTATCTATCTCTCTCTCTCTCTCTCTCTCTCTCTCTCTCTCTCTCTCTGCACAATACACGCCTATTTAAAGGTCACTTCAATAATGACACAATTAGTTCTTGTTCACCGAACAGAAGCAAAAGTGCGCAGTTGTCAAGATAACTAAACTTTTCACTCTGGTGTGCAATATCTTATTAAAACATGTAAAGAGTACAATAAAGTTTCAACTGACGAAACATATCAGTGTAATTTAGCTTAAATTAACATTAGCTATACATATATATACATTCATATATATGTGTGTGTGTGTGTGTGTTAATCATATATATATATATATATATATATATATAAATTAAGATATATAATATATATATATATATATATATATATATATATATATATATAGCTTAACGTGGGTAAAATCTTTCACTTAGCTTTTGATGTTATGTTCAGTATATCGACTCCAGCGTTTCGAAGACGGAGGATATCAGCAATTTACTGCATTTTTCGGAAATTTGTCTTTTATGCACAATTAACACACACAGACACACCCACGCACACAGACACACGCACGCTCAATATACATACATACATACACATATATATATGTGTGTGTGTGTGTGTGTGTGTGTGTGTGCACCTGGTATAATAGCAAAATTGTTAGATTAAGCTTTGAACCGTTGTATCTTAGAAATGATTAAAGATATAATACTACATTCCTCCGAGGTTTTTATGAGAAAATTGGACTCTACTTTGAACAACAAGAATGTATTTAGTTCTAAGTTGGAATGCTGATCCGTCTTGCTGTTGTGAAGTCCTGATCTCTACTGTTCCGTGTACATATGAAATCTGTATCTAAATACGTACTGCTTCTCTCTTTCTTTCTTTCTTTCTTTCTTTCTCTCTGGATGTGCTTGTCTTGAAATGGGTGTCGGCTCTGAAGGTGAAATCGTAGAGCCGGGTTCGATTTCATTCACATACATTCAAGTACTCTTGACAAAGGTTTGAATAAATCCCCTCCTCCAGTTATTGATTAAGCAGTAGAACATGTAACTGGAATATTTATTCGTAGAATCTTCTGAATACAATATTCATCCGAAAAAAGATTATTGTTAGTATGCCAATGTCTATCTTATGATATTCACCACAAATCTGTCTAAATTTCCATATAAATAATATATCTATGGCTGTGTGTGGGATATGCTGGTAGCTGAACAACTATCGTCGCAGACAGTTGAGTGGGCGAGCCAATTCCAAATTCCATTGCATTCGCGTAAATGCCTTAGGGAAATGCATAAAACCACCTTTTTCTGTCTCCTACCTATTGCATAAATAACAGGCTAGATTGGGCTGCCCATAGTTAAGTGACAAACAGTAGAAAAGAGAACAAGTGAAATTATTCTATTATATTTTATAGGAAGCTGTGACAGTTCACGGATAACATTGAAAGTGTTAAAGACGACAGTCATTTATCAGATAAACTTTAGCTGCAGAACAAGGCACAAAAATAAATTTTTGTTGCAGAACAAGGCACAAAAATATTTACCAAATATCTATATCCAAATGACTTGAACACTTTCAGTAACAGCAAAAATTAAAATAGATTCTACACGTAACTATAAGGAAAACGAAGACATACTAAAAATGTTGACGTTTCATACTATTTTAAAGAAAATGTTAAAACGGGAAAATTTATCAATACTAAAATCGGTAAAAGTTATTGGACTTGGGAAAACTGGTTTCCGAACAACAAATTTAACAGAAATATTTCATAAATTTCAACCAGCCGTAACACTAAATGACCAATCACTGAATACCGAATATTTCCTTCCACAGAAACACCAGTTTATACAATTGTGATGGCCTGTTCTGTATTTGTATAAGGCTTACACCAATATCCCATTGAAACACCGGTTCGCATATGGCCTCCTAAGTTAAGCAACATCGAGCCTGGTCAGTACATAGACGGGAGGCCGCTTGGGAATACCAAGCGCTGTGAGTTTGGATGTGCGGTTAGTTTAATGGATAATAGCTCGAAATCTTTAGTCGGAGACCCGATATCTAATTCCATTTGGGTTCTTTATAGATATTTACGCGCAAATACACATGGTAAAGGTACGACTCCACATATTCTCTCACTAGCTATGGGTTAATTATTAAGTCCTGTATCGCTAAATGAATATTATCTCCAAAAGAAAAGGTTCTTACAATCCAAAAAATATTTGTTCGTAAGCCAAGGAAAAAGAATCAATATATTTCTAAATATACATAGGATTCACTCTTTATATACACACACGGGTTGATGTATATATTGGTGCCATAATTTAACGTTATCATTTATAGCTTAATATATTTTTGTTAGTCTTGGTCGCTTTTCTAATATACTTTCTTTGTTCTTCATATATTACGTTATAATTTCTTTATCTACTGACCTCGATACTTAGTTTGTAATATTTTCATGATTTTTCTTGATCATTTCAGCTGTACTGAAACCGTACCCCAATCCACTTTTTCTTTACTTTCTTAAACGTTACCTGGAGAACAGTTTCCCTTCCTTTCTTGTCTCCTAATCGATTTTGTTCGTTCATTGACAGTAAAATGTACCTTCTTTCTGTGCTTTCATTTCCATTCCGACTTACTTCATTTTTTTTCCTTTCACTTCATGCCACTTTGTGTCAGGTCGAGTTTATTAAACCGGTTTACCCATTAGGCTTTTCTGCAATGGTGTCGAGTCACCAAGCATATTTTTTTAGCTAATTTGAGGGCGCTGAATCTAAAAATGGCCATATTTTTTTTTGGTTAGCTACCACTTTTGCTTTATAGAAATACACCTTTTTTAGAAAAAAAAAAGCATTTTTTCATTTGTTTACTCTATATATGATATTGACCGATGGCAATATTTCTCAAAATAAAATCGTAGAAACCTCTCAATTCGTATTTAAACCGACAAATATCGTTCTTCTTATTGAGAAATAATATTTATGCAATAACAATCAGACACTAAGTCTTTTAGAATAACACGATTGAATATACCAAGACCAACAAGTATTTTCATCAAATATTTTAATAAACTAACAGCCGAAATAAAACCTTCGTGAGCATAAGAACTATGGTAAATATTTTCTCTTTCTTGATTATCTGTCATCTTCAGTGTTATTTAATTCCCTTTTGATACTCCAGCAGTATAATGTACAATGGAATAGGTGCATTCAATTAGGATGTCTTTAGTTGGAATTTTTTTTCCAACTGTGAAAACAAAGTAATCTCAATGTGCTTGGTTTCCTTCCGGCGTGAAGGGATGAAGTGATGGGATAAATTTATTAATATCGAACAGAAGATTTTAGGGTTTCATGTTTTTGATGTAATCTTAATTATCAAGTTTACCAAAGTGTATTACTGATAAAGTTTGTCAGTTAATTTGAATTTTGGCGATAAATTGGGAAAATTCCGTACTTCTATTTAAAAAAAAAACACTTTTTCTTATAAAAAATAGTTTATTTCAGGTGGTTGACATAAATTGCTCGGCCTCTCTGAAAACTAATGGGTTTCTACGCCATTTATTAACTAAATTTAGTGAACAATGACGATCGTAAATTGATCTTTTTTTCCAAAAATGAGCAATTTCAATACAGCAAACTTAGGTCATTTTTGAAATCAGCACCATCAAATTTGCTAAGAAACATGTCGAAATCATTACAATGAATGCAGCCAGTCCATCGTTGAGTGAAGTGATTCATAGTGTGGAATAAATGGTCTGGGTGGAAGGTTCTAAAGCCACGATTCTGGGGACAAGGCGTGTCTTTGAATTTGAGAACATCGGCTCTGGTTTGACCAGGATAAGAAGTGACTCCGTCCATTATAACAAACAAGACACTGTAGACGTGTATATATGTATAAATACTTCAAAATCTTTTAATATAGAAATTTGGAAGTAAATGGTCAGGTGGTCAGCTATTCAGCGGCTTTACGACAACATCTGATCATGGAAGAGATGGTGTACATGACATTTATATATATATGTCACGATTTTTATTAATATACATTTATTATATTCATTTTCTATATTACATTTGGTGTCATTCAATATTTAACTCTTTTTCTCCACACGTTTATTTTTATTTTTTCTCATTTATATTTCCTTTTCTCCACTTTATCATTTCTATGTTCTTTCTGCTTTTATCAAGTCCTTTATCGTTGACTTCCACTAATCATTATGTCTCATTACTCTCCTCATGTCCTTGCTATTCTTTTTACTGCAACGCATTCATTCTCGACAATCCTTCTTTTCAACCTGCATAATATTGTTTCTATTAATGTCCTCGCTAGGCGTTCTCTGAATCTTCCGTAGTGCAATAAACCCATTTCTCTGCAACGCTTTGCAGGGGAACATGATTTCCCTAGTGTATCTTACAAGGGTCCTCAAGATAAACTTAAGCATTAAATACTTGCACAAATGACAAAGGTGAAACCGATATCTTTACTTTCTTTTGTATGCACTCGACCCGCTTGAAACAACACCAGCTACATGTTTAGTTCACAAAATAGTTTTCATATTCTGCATTTTTCATATATGAATATTAGAGGATCTTCCGATAAACCTGTATGCAAAAGCCAATCTGGAAATATTATTCTATTTAAAAACACTGTTTTATAATAAAAAGAATACAGTTGCATAATGAAAATCAATTATTGAGTACGGTGATGAAACACTTATTATCTTTGCCTAATATTCGATTGTTTCAAAAATATATTCTTTTTTAATCAAAGGGAAACCCTTTATGGATGTGCAAATCTCTCTCTCTCTCTCTGAGTTAACAGTGATTCGCAATGAGAAATCGACAAGCTGGGTTCGAATCCGGCTGAGATCTTTAGAATTACTTTCGCACAAATACCTGTGAAATATGCATGAGATGTTCTCTTCATTATAGGTACTGGATAAATAGCAGGGTAAACTGAGTTGTTAGCCTCCACGACGCAATTAGTCAGAAGGAAAGGTGCAGCTAGCTTATATTGATAATAATAATAATAATAATAATAACACTTATTATTATTATTTTTATTTTCTTTGATTTCTGGCGTTTACACATTTCTTTCCGGGTCCCGCCAAGGGACCTAAGGTTAGAAATGACATCATGACGCTTTCCACTGACAAAAAAAAATTACATAGATAAAGCCCTTCGTAAAGTGTGGGCTGTACTTGTCAGAACAATTTTTTGTATCTCCTTGAGGCATGGACTTCCAGGAATCCTTTCAATTAGTCTACTGCAATCTTTTCCAACCAGTCCAAGGGCTCCAACTACAACAGGGATTGTTGATGTTCTCATATGCCACATTTTCGAGATTTCTATTTCAAGGTCCTTGTATTTTGACAGCTTTTTGAATATCTTCAAATTCTATTATTATTATTATTATTATTATTATTATTATTATTATTATTATTGGGACTTTACAATACACACAGACTGAACAGTCAAAGATAATCGCCCAGACATCGTTATCAAACACCACAAAAACACTGTGGGCTTTCTTATAAACATACCAGCCCCTGCAGATTGTAATGTATCTTTGTAGATCTTCAAAAATTTCACAATACAAGGAGCTTAAAATGAAAATCTCAAAAATGTAAAATCTCAATAATTTCATTTGTATTTGGATCCCATGGGTTGATTGAAAAAGGTTGCGATAGACTCAATGAAGTGTTACCTAATATCCCATGCCTTAACGAAATACAAGAAATTGAACTCCCAGTTACAGCTTACACATTACGAAGAGCTTTATGAATATAAAATGTGTGAGATCTTAGTTTATTTGTTTTGTTTTGTTTCGTTTTGTTTTTGTTTTTTTCAAAAATGATTAATGGAAAAAGTCATGAAGCCATTTTTGACTTTAGGTCTCTGGTTATAGCTCGAAAGGAAAAAAATGTGTTTAGAACAGAAATCCAAAAAATAAAATAATAATAATAATAATAATAATAATAATAATAAAAATATGTGGCACACGGGAACATCAACAATCCCTGTTGTAGTTGGAGCCCTAGGACTGGTTGAAAAAGATTCCAGTAGACTAATTGAAGGGATTCTTGGAAGTCCATGCCTCAAAGAGATACAAAAAATTGTTCTGACAAGTACAGCCCACACTTTACGAAGTGTTTTATCTGTGTATTTTTTTTTTTTTTTGTCATTGGAAAGTTTCATGATGCCATTTCTAACCTTAGGTCCCTATGCGGGACCCGGAAAGAAATGTGCGAACGCCAGAAATCAAAGAAAATAAAAAAAAATAATAATAATATCATGCATCCATGATATAAACGTTGTAGTTTAAAAATATCTGTAAAAGAGTCGAATCACCCGAATAAACCGATAAAACTGGAATTACAACACCTTTTCTGTTATGAAATTACAGACGATAACCACCAGCCTCTAATTGTTGAATTCAATGTCCACTTATATATATATATATATATATATATATATATATATATATATATATATATATATATATATATATATATATATAGTATTTCTTATGTCGTAGAAAAAGTATCTCTTCTTTCTCTGTTTAACCAAAGGTTGTCGTAGTGAAATAATGTCGCGTTTCCTCTGTGAGGGATTTCACAGGCCCAACCGAACTACATGTTGCATCGTATACAACACAGAGTTTTCTGCACATTTCTTGTACACTACTTAATAAAATTCTATTCTATAGCGTTAAGAGAAATATCTTGACAGACAAGGCAAGGTAATACTTCAAAGTATTCTTTCACACGCAACTCATTTTGGTTTTATGCTTATTTAGAATGAAGTGGAAACGTACGCATTCAATTTCTGGTTTTATTTTTAATCTTTGTTAAGTCTGTTAGAATAACATACTGTGTTTTTATAGGCCCAATTATTTTGAAGTATGTCTCCAAAAATATTCAAAATCTATTCAGTAAAATAACCGTCTGTTCATGTTATTTGATTTGATTTGATTTATGGCAAGTTCGAATAAGTGAAAATTGGTGATTGCTTAAATTAACTTTTTCAGGTAAGTTTCTACAAATATATTGTATAATTAAATTTGTTTAATGAAATCGATGAAGCTCGTGGTTTGATGACGGTAACTGATTACTTTATTAGATCTAAAATCTTGTACAGTTTTCCATAAAACACATAGATTGTTGTATTTTATTTAGATTGACAACAATATTTCTCATTGCCAAGGAAACCACTGAAGGAATCGTCAAAGAAAAACGAAACATCTAAATATGACGGGTAACTTGTGCAAACTCATTTCCTAAAACATTTAAATATGCAAAATAAGTTTATCAAACAGTTATAAATGAACTGAAAAACCACACATGTAAAAATAAAACTGCACTAGTGCCAGCTTATTCCCTAATAAATGCCAATATCAAAAACAATTCAGAAATCAATTCCATATGAAATACAAATCCAAACAGATTATTTTTTATGCAACTTTAGAGATATCGTCACCGAAAATAACAAGTGTCTGTTTTTGGGTAGAGCTCTAACTTCCTTCAAGACATCAACGTGTCGTTATATAAACATTTTTAAAACGAATGTATCTTTAAAAGAAGGAGATTTTCACAATGGAATGGGGAAACAGCGTAATTGAACCAAATAAGATATAGAATTTCATGTTCAGAAAAAATAGTTGAAACTGTAGAACTGAAGAGTGAATAAGATATGTCTCTTCAGAAACTTACTTTTAGCACTCACTGGATTTTTAATTGGTTTCGCCACGAGCAGAACGATTTTTTTTAAATAATTAGATGAAAATTATAATATCATTAATAATAGCGATAGCAATTCTCTTCAGGAAATGTTCTCAGTGCATTTTACGAATAGATCTGAAGGAAAGATGAAAGCATATCGCGAAAATATTCTTCAATGAATCAGCTTGCAGTAAATTATTTAACTTGTATTTAAGTGCTTATTGTACTTTTTGTTTTCAAAACAGAGTTCTTCCAATATAAGATAAGCATAGCATCTAATTCTAACATTACTAAAGAGACAAGTGTACTTATTAACACTAGAATCTCTAAACATGTGTGAGTAAATATTTTTCACCATGGTTTATAGTCTGATTTTTTTTTAATTATTTCACGCCAAGCAAGGCGATAAAAGCGCTAAGATACAAGAGGTTACTGTGAATTAATGTATATGAGAAAAGACATTGTTAAAGACAGAAGATAGTAATAAAACTGGATTCACGGAGAGAAAATGTAATGATTGACATTGTATTTAAAGTTGGTTGAAAAATAAAAACCGGAAAAGAGATCCACAAGTAAGAAATCCGAGAGACGAAAATATTAGCATAGAACTAAAGGTTACATCAATTCAATTCAATGGTAAATTGATAAGAACTAGGTGCCAATATAGTAGAAGATTTAAAGTCGTAAGGTCGAGATACTAATGTGAATAGCTCATCAAATCTATTACCATGAAAATATTTATAGATAATATCTAGGGAAGCCATGTTATGACGCTGGGAAAAGTGTCTGAAGCCGAGATGCCATGTCAGAACTCATAATAAATCCGTCTTTGGATTATTCTCAAGTATCTCTAAATGTATAGCAGAAAAACCAGACCAGATGTAACAGAAATATTTAATGCATGGTAGATTTAAAAATATGGAAATTAGATTCTAACAGGAAAAATTATCTAGTATGACACAATCAACCACAAACAACCACAGTCAGACATACACATTGATTCAATAAAATCACCCACATTCATGTCAGGGGAAAACGTTTGTATGAGAAGGCGCACTCACTCCCCTGGAGGTTAGCTTCAGTCATGATGAGCGAAGGCTAAGACGATTAAAAGCGAGCCATTTTCTGCCCCAGTTAATAAAATATCGTAGATCAAGCGTAATATTAAGATAGAAGTAGTGTTCTATAATTAGGATAGGTACCTAGTCGATAACTGATGACATCGGTAAGGTTATTTATAGAGTACTGAGGGACACATGCATTAATGTAAAAAACATCTAAATGAATGGCCGTTCAAAAAAATTTACATTTCAAGATTAGATAAGAAAGACTGAATCAAGTCAAACATTCCTCCAGAAATACAATAAACTTTTAACTTCTAAAGAAGACCAGCATGGCAAACCCTGTCAAACGTCTTCGAGATGCCCCAAAACAGCCGGACCTCCACTTTTCTAACCTTAATCTTGACATACTCTTTCAGAAATAACTGTTACCACATCAGCAGTTTAGCTAGAGAAGTGAAAGCCATATTGTTTGTCTGCAAGGAGATATTGCGAAGGGAGACACATCACCATTTAGGTGTTGATCATTGCTTCAAAGATTTTGCCAAAATGGTAGATAATTAATAGGTCGATAGTTAGAAGGATCGGATGGTTCGCCTGGTGTTAAAATAGAAATTACAGAAGAGGATTTTAAACTCTCAGGGATGCAAGAAGCAGCAAGGCATTTATTGTAGATGGGAGAGAATACTGAAATTATTTCAATTTCTTTAGTACTATGGCAGAAATAGCATCAACTTCTCCTTCGTTTGTGGTGATTCAGTTTAGACACTATAACAGAAGTCATGGATGGAGTTACAGCCATATCAACAGTAGATACTCCACACGATTCAGCTATAGAATAAAAAGAGTAAAATCGGAACTGATATTCTCAAGTCAGAGCGAAAATTTACTTGCGGATTTTTCTAGTAAAAACATGGAATCATAATTTTATTACTCATCCATGTTTCTAAATAAATGCAGACATGTGAAGCCTGAAATATTTTAGCGACTTTTTGTTATTTCTTCCTTCTTTGATTATTCATTATTGTCATCCATTTTGTTTTCTATTTAATATACAGTGTAACCCGGATATAAGAGACCCGGATATAAGAGAAACCCGGATATAAGAGAGATTTTCCTGGCCCCAAATTAGAGCCCATACTTACCGAAACAAAATAGACCAAACCCGGATATAAGAGAAACCCGGATATAAAAGACTTCTTCTCCGGTCCCGACAACTCTCTTATATCCGGGTTACACTGTATCCTTAAATTTATATTTGAAAAAGTGAATGACAAAGTTTGTATTATCCGCATCATTTTAGGGAAACATTTGACCGAGCAACCAGTGCAACTATCAGCTGAAATTTTAAAATGTTTATACTAAAACACAATTAAGGAAAATATATACGCAATTCCACTTACAGGAATCTTACTTTCCAATAGTGATGGTGTTTCCTTCCTAACCTTTGGCCTGAAGTAGCGTGAAACGCCAATACTTTGATTACGTCATTATTTTCTTTTGGATTAACAGCTGCTATCCATTTTAGTTGTTACTACTATAGAATGTCCATATTTCTGTTATTTGGGACCGTTCTTTATTCATGATTTAGTAGTGTCAGTTAACTAGGTTTTCATTCAAAGCAATATGTAACTACTGAACTGAGAAAGCAGTTGTATACATTTGACAGAAGAAATAATTCTTGACAAGTTTCTCACCATGCATAACATCCATATAAAAATCTCCATCTGAGTAGGCTATTTAAAGTCAACAATGGAATCTTATTTGCTCTTAACAACCATACATTCAAATTTTTATTTTTCCGATGAAACGCTTTTTTGAACGCAGAAGCAGTTTATATGGGATACGTATATTGCCTCTTTCTAGTGAAGAGATATTTTAACCACTGACCAGATTGTTCTACTTTTCATCTGATATGATCCAATATAGATATAATCCAAATGAATTTCCCAAATCAATTTTGTGAGCAACATTTGGGATAGGTATTATTTGATATGTATATTATTACGGCTACGTTGGAAATACTGAAATTTATCAAAAACGAAAATGAATAATGTAGTTTTTTGAGAAAAAGAAGATAAATTGACAACATCAAGAAAAATTATACAGTTTTCATCTATCCGAGGATCTAAATAGATTCGATTGAGTCGTATCAAGCTAAGCATAGGACAAGAACTGGTGCTCCTGCTATTTATCTTGAGCCTGAAAAACTACAAAAAAGAATCAGCAATTTTATTTGTTCCTGGTCTAGCAGTGGGTCGGCTTTCATTACTATTCCACCGCCGTAATGTTGCCTCTATATGTCTTTTCTATAAATTATTTTATGTTAACCGTTTAGATGAGCACTTTGTTGTAGCACCTAGATTTTTTTTTTTAAATATAAGCGAATTACTAGAATTGCGTTGAGATACCGTCACTTCACAATTAATTTGGCTAGTTGTAGCCATAATTTCTAGTCAGTTTCTCATCTCGCAATACTTGCTTGTAAAACTCTTTCCGGCTCCATGCTTTGCAGACAAATTTAATCTTCAAAAATTTAAATGCGATGTCAATCGATATCGATTCTGGCTCCGATTATTCTTTTCTCTTCCCGCTCATTATTAATGTTTCTGTTTCTAATTCTTCCACGGGCAGTAACCCCTTATGTCTTAGTGGATTTACTGCCTTCCAAGGAGTGATACCGATTTTTAAAAATGCAGTCGCGCAGACTATGACAATTGGATTCAGTGAAATATTCTCCACGTTCGCAGCCTAATTTTATGGCATTCTGTAAGTTCAAGAACAGCGTATGAGGTATAACTGTTTCGACCTTGAATAGTTTTGCATAGAATTTAAATGTGATTAAATTTCTTCTTGCAATATATTTTGAGCGTGCCTATGTTTGATTAGATATCTCTGTCTTTTAACAGCATAATTAATACCTACAGGCCGAGTGACTGAAAGGTTCAAATAAAGAAAATGTGCCTCTTGAAAAGAAAGGAACTTTTTTTAATAATAAGTGTTTCGAAAAAGCGTGTAGCTAAAAAAACTATAACGTTTAAATTATAAGTAGCAATTCATTTTTTAAATAATTAAGTAACTGAGGATTGACTTAATAAGATACCCTAACAGTGATATACGTTTAAGGCATTTTTAAGTCGAAAACTGGTTTCTCTAGGAAATACTATTTGTCGTTCCTTTCGCTTTTAGCTGTTCTGTTCGTGAAATGTGGTGTCATTATATCACAGATGCCCATAATGAAGGGAATATAAATCGAAGAATAAATATTTCTTACATGTTATAATATTTAATTTCAGTATCGTGTATTAACTTCTGATATTTTATTTTCAGCATATATACAACAAACAAGTTTGATAAGAAAAAGTTTATGTTTTTAATTTTTTAATATATTTTTTCAATTTTCGGCTGAGGTGTTAAGCATTGTGCTTTGAAGTTGTGGATGAATTGCCTGATGTTAATATTTTGTTATTTTTTCCTTAAGTACTTTCGACATTCGTAGTCAATATATCCACATGCTCGTGAACGAAAGGGAAATATACACACAAACACTTTCAAGTATGAGAAACACTGTCGCACCGCGGCGTTTACGCAAGTGATCACATTTATATTTACACACATTCTATCCCTGAAATTGAGCCCTTTTACCCATAAATATAACAAACCTTAAAAACAATATTCTTATCATATATATATATATATATATATATATATATATGATAAGAATATAGTTTTACATACGGATATATATATATATATATATATATATATATATATAGGAAGAGAGTTTTCAATGATGAAGCAGACTGTCGCCATTCGGGTTTGACATATATATATATATATATATATATATATATATATATATATATATATATATGCATATATATATATAAATATATATATATATATATATATATATATATATATATATATATTTATATATATATATATATATATATGTATATATATATATATATATATATATATATATATATATATATATATATATATATATATATGTGTGTGTATGCGTGTGTGCCTCTGTTAACATTTCGACAGAGAAACTATTTTGTTTCATTTTTTTTTATTAAAATACTTGTATATTTTCTTGATTCTACATTTTGTTTTGGTAGAATAGCTTTACTGTCGCCAAAGATTCCCTCTTATCGTTCGCTATGACCGCCGGCTTCAAAGAGATCGTGTCAATGGGATCAACACAAATTTGATTTCGATTTTGAAATGTTCACGTGTCAAATGAGAGAATATCGACGGTATCACAAGTGTTCGTTTATATTTGTTTGGAAGCGCTAAGAGTCTAATATTAGCTATATGGAAATAGTAAAAAATATGAAAGAATATTTGAACTGTGATGATAGGTCTTTCAAAATTACATAAATTTACATGATTTGATATACACCAATCACAAACGAAACACACATTTACACATCAACCTAAGTACAAACACACACACATATATATATATATATATATATATATATATATATATATATATATATATATATATATATGAGGTGTATTTCGGCAGCAATATTTCTCTCACACATGTTTGGTTGAATAATATGAACAATTTCAGCTTATCAATTTTTTTTTTCAGATTTCTTAATTAGATCGTTTTTCAGGTCTAAGCTAGAGTGGATCTCTTTACAGCATCTATAAAGTCTTCTGTCTCTTCTTTTGAAGATCCTAAAGAGTTTCAGAACAATGGAGATGATGTGATGGTCAGACCGTCCATATACGATCTTCAAAATGGAATTGTGAGTAGCCAAGGTAGACATGCCCGGAGTTCCAGAACGCTGTGCTTCCCAGAATTCCCTGACCTTTGTTTATCAACAACTTTCCAATGACATCAATGGAGGCCATGGAAGGGGAATTAACGGCTACATATGGTGCAACTAAAACGCGCTTCATAAAAGGTTTGGTGGCGGAATTTGTGGTTTCTCGGACAAGAGAATTCCTACAGAATAGGGACTCTAAGGACCAAAAAGTGGTGGCAGTAGGCATTGAGGTCTGCACTGGAAGGAAATAGGGTACAGGAATTAATGTATAAGAGCGTTTAAGGCAGAATACTCTCGTAGGGACGGTGACAACAGGCCATGCTAGCTTGGGCTTCTTTCTTAGAACCGGAATTAAAAAAAGCCAGGGGAAAGCAGAGACAGCAACTAATTCAAGAGGAGGTTTGTGCAAACGTTGAGAATAAAACAGTATGCAAGATTGTGGAACGAAGCTAGCAGGGTGCATCGACACGATGGGAGATTTTTTTACAACGGAGAATAAGCTGATCAGAAATCTGGTACTCCGGCGCCAGTCGGATTAAATTTCTTGTACAATCCGTGTATGATGTACTACCCTGTAAATTTGGGATAGAGTGAAACCTAATTATGCCCACTCTCTGCCAGGAAAGGTACGCTGAAACGCATTCTAAGTGCCGGTCCAGAAGCCATTGATGATAGGAGTTATTGATGGATACATGACACGTTACTTAAGCCATTCGCTGATGCAGTGACCGCAGCAATCCCCGGTATAGGTTCTATACGGGAAAGATTGGGTACTACCAATCCGAATGTTAAGGTTTTGATCTTGTCGATAAGTATCGAAACGGGCACAAGTGGAGGTAGTGTCAACTTGGGCTAATAGAAGCAGCTGTGTGCTAGCTACATCGACCGAGACCTAATTAAGAGAATCGACGTGGGGCTTTTTGGTTGTCCAAGTTTCCGTTATATAGTTTACACGGATCATAGGCTTTTCCAGGTTCGTTTAAACTTAGAGAAATCTATAGTGACGATGGTTGACTAGTGAAAATTGGACGCATCATTATTTGGTGAGCAAGATTTCAGGGACCAGCTACTACTAATGTTATGGAATTTACAGTGGCTGTAGTTGGAGATAAGTGGTGGGATAATTTGAAATCGCAACTTCAGATTTTGCTGATGATGTTAGTCGCCGACTCAATCTAGCAGAATTAGCAACACAATAAGCATACGAAAAGAAATAGATCGGGTGAATAAATCCCTTGATAGTGGGGACGTAGCCTTAGCTAGGGCGGAGCTGGCCTTCTTGCTTATCAAGAGGTGTGAAGCTCTAGTAGTTAGAGCTATCTTAAAAATGTCTTCCGAGGCAACGAACAAGGTCGCTGATTTGCGTTCAGAGGAAACTAGGAATGCAACCAGTCAACATATCGCGAACATTGCTGGACAAGCGGACCGTAACTGTAGACGCGGAGATATGTGAGGCTTTTTGAGACTAATTTCAGGAGATCTTTATCAAGGAGCCCGTTCTGATCCCTGCTCAATGCTTATTAGACCTACTTTCCCCGCCTCGAGGTGGCTGAAGTAGCTGGGTGAGAAGGCCCTATCACAGAGTCTGATATCTGACAAAACACCAGTCTTACGAAAGGTACTTGAGGCAGTTACCCGTTTAAAACAACTGGATGAAGCAGTGGTCTATATCTCAAAGTTTCATCAGGGGTGTAATTAAGTTGCTTCGCAAGAACAAAAACAATGATATCTCAGCCAGTCGTTTGCAGCCCGTCCTCCCTTGTCTGAGTACACTTGTGCTGCGAAGGGCAGACTGTTTTGGTACGCCTGATCATTGAGCAAGTCGACAGTGGCGACGCACTGATCAACATAGATAAGTCCAAGGCATTCGATAGGGTTGACCAAATTTTTCTGGAGGCTTACCTTTCCGCTTCTGGTTTCGGGCCATACTTCCGCACTTGGATCTGACTTCTGTATGCGTCACCGAAGCGTTGATAGAAGTGAATTGCACAAGATTGAAAGCAGGCGTATTGTCTCGCTCCATTGATCAAGGTTGTTCCCTTTGGCTTTTGCTGTTCGTTCTTGTGTTGGAGCAGTTGAAGACGAAACCTGTCCTTCACGGAATTTCCGTAGCTGGTGCTACCACCTCGCCCAGGTACTCAACCTATGCTGGCGACGTTTCGGTGATTTTGTCGAGCAGAGCCGAAATTCACGAAGTCGTCATAGAAATGACAGGATACGGGAAGGTGACAGAGGCCAAGATCAACCGCGATAAGTCTATTGGCTTGCGGTTAGGTTTATTTTAATTTTTTCTCCGTCCAAGTTAACTTAGCTAGTGGATATATGTTCATTGGAACTTTTATTTTGGCCCCACTTTCTTTATTTAATTTCCAGTCACCTCCCCCCCGGTAGCGTGATCAGAGATACCAATTCTTTGGTGGATGCGAGACACCTTCCGCTTTTCGTGTGAGATTTTTCGTGTTTGTTGATATGTTCGAATGAGTGTGTGTCTCTGTGTGTATTACGACAAATTAGTGTTTTTTTTGTTTTGTTTTTTGGGGGGTTTTTTATCACTTGAAGCTCCGCATTAATTTTGCCCGGTTAACTGGTATTTTTGCCACATTTAATATCTCTGGAGAGTTTTATTACTAACATTGTTTTGTTTTATTTCTTGTAAACTCTGGCGTCTTCAAAAAGCACGTCGGAACGATCAACAGCCAAAAAGAACTTTTTTTTTCATTGAACAATCAGAACAAGTTATCGAAAAAAGTTGTAAATTATTCTTGTTTTCCATTGTAAATATTCATTTTTTTTTCAAAACATTTACATAGTTATTGTATTCCCCCACAGAAATAGACTAGTTTAGACATCCTAGAGTCTCTGAAGTAGTATGATGCATGTAGTAAGAATGGTAAATAAGAACATGGCGTTTTGGTGCAAGCGTCTTTATAATGCCTGAATCATTAATTATGGCTAGCTAAGTTGTGAAATATTTGTACTATATGTTCAATAAATATTTCTAAGGAGCGCTTACCACCAAATAGCTATAGACACTAAAGATAAACCTTATACAGCTTGAGAACACTGTGGAAGACTTTATCAGTTCCGGTGGATTCCGTTTGGGGTCTTTAACGGGGTTTGCAGTTTTCAGAGGGCGCTCGATAAAATAATTCTTGATGAAAATTTATAAGGCACCTTCATCTACATAGATAATGTGACGGAGTGTGGCCATGACTAGGCTGACTACAATCGCAACCTAAAAAGTTTTTTGGGGAGTTGTCAAGAAATATAACCTTACACTCAACCATCAAAAGAGTTCTTATGGGTCGACAACCATCTAACTATTTGGATATTTAGTGGGTAAAGGATTCATGAAGGCGGACTTTGAATGCCTATAACCACTGCTAAAACTACCTCTTCCCAACACCATAGTCGCCTTGCGACGAAACATGCGTATGTTCGCTCAATGGATACCCTCATTTTCTAAAGAAGATGCACCAACTTGCGAAAATTAACAAATTTCCTTTACCTTCTTCTGTCGTTTAAGCTTTAAGGAGTTAAAAAGAGATATTGCAAATTTGGCTATTGCTTTTGTGAATCCTGTCATTTCCTTAAAATTAAAGACCGATGCTTCCGAGCACGCCATATTTGTCGAGTTAAGGTAATCTGGGCGCCCTGTAGCGTTCTTCTACAGAACATTGTCAAAATCTGAGCGCAGACATTCAGCTGTCCAAAACGAGGCTGATGTCATAGTTGAGAGGATAAAAAAAAACTGGCGATATTTCTTAATCTGTCACTGCTTTAAGTTAATCACTGACCAAAAGTCAGTCTCTTTTATGGTTCATCCCAAGACGTCAAGCAAAGTTTTTAAAAAATGAAAAAAAAAATAGTGATCTGGAGGGTAGAGCTTTCCTGTTTTTCGTTTGACGTTTTCTATCTGTCGGGAAAGAAAAATTCAATGGCGGACGCGCTGTCAAGAGTGTGTGGATCAATAAAGAGCTCCAAAGATCTATAAAAATTTTATAACGATCTCTGTCATACGGGCATCGAGAGGATGATGCATGTAGTTCGAAGCTGAAAATTGCCTTTTTCTGTTGAGAACGTGAAACGAATAACAAACGATTGTCAGATTTAAGCTGGAATAAAACCAAGTTTCCTACAAACACGAACCGGGAACTCTAATAATAGCTACATAGCCATTTGAGAGACAAAGTGCGGACTTTAAGTGCCCTTCTCCATCTAAATCCTGAAACAAATATCTTCTAATTATCATTAACGAGTACTCGCGATTCCCTTTTGCATTTCCTTATCCAGATGTAAGTGCAACAACAGTCATACAGTCTTTGCTCAATGTTGTCAAATTTTGGAGCGCAAGATTATATTCATACAAATCGCTGGACCTCTTTTATGTGCGATCAACTAACAAAATTCCTCTTGATACAGCGAATGGCCGTAGGCCGGGCTACCCCATACAAACCTCAAGAGAATGGACAGTGTGAAAGATACAATGGCATAATATGGAAGACCTTATAGTTAACACTCGAAAACTAAAACCTTCCAATTAGGCATTGGGAAGACGTAACAACCAAGGCTCTGTACGATATAAGAACATTATTGTGTACAAGAACTTATGCAACACTTCGCTAAAGCTTTCTAAAAATTTACAAGGTGAAGACCGACTGGGATCTCCCTCCCTTCTTGGCTCTGACAGACATGTAATGTATTATTGAGAAACCATGTTCGGCAAAGCAAGTATGATTCTCCTCTGAATAAACATGGAACTGCATGAGGCGAACACATTCTATGCGCGCAACCATCACCCCGACGGGAGATAATCGAACTTTTCCCTCAGAGATTTCGCCCCTGCTGTTATCAAAGGTATTAAGGTGCAGGTCTCCCCTGGAGCAATAGCTCTCCCTCTTGATATTAACGACGACAAAATGCCATTGGATACTCCTGGAGAACTAGGGACCGATATTGATAATTCAAGATCGACACCAGAAGAGCTCCCTCAAAACGAGAGCATACTACCTCAGACTCTCAGAATCGTCTCACTCTAAGAAGGAGACAAAAGCAATAGGAGACGAAATACTTCTGACTGACTGTTCCCGTGGCACCTGAAAGCCCAAATCATTTGGAACCGAGACGAATCCAGAGAACTGTCAAGAGACCCAGTCACCTGGATGAATTTATGTCGAACAAGAAGAAAACAATACCGGGGAGAACGTTGTAAGACAACCCGATTACCTGCCCCGTCTTATGACTTTTATAAATAAGTCACACCGTCTTAGCCAAAACGGCAAGATTTTTCAGTTACTTTCAATAAATGGACATTAAGCCGAAATAAACTGCAAGTTTTCATTACAAAAATCAACACCCTACACGCAAGCCGCTAGTGGACCGCTGGCAGCACCAGCTGTCCTCTTGTGACAGCGACCGACAAGCCAGCGGCGGGCCACCAGTAGAGCTCTAGTGGTTCGCCTGTGGTAACATTGCCGAGACATACACGCCGGCTGTGCGACAGCGGGCCACCAGCAGTAAACGGTAGTGGCATGGCAGCGAGTGGCAGATTGGTGGATTGCGTGTAGGACAGTATTCATTTGACAGGTATGGTCTATTCTAGTGAAAGATGTGTGTGGACTTTCACTGTAGGTTTTTCTTATTCTTGTTTCTTACGTTAAATTTGCTAAAGTTTTGAATTTTCTTTTGCTTCTCTCTGTAAAATTATTTTGTATTTTTTACTTAATTCTTCTTTTGTATTTGATTATTATCTAATAGTTATTTTATTTGTTTTTTGTGTTATTTTCTTTGCAAAACTTTATATTTAAAGCCTTATTTTCTTTCTTTTTCTTACGCTTTGAATCATTTTTTTTATTTATTTGTATCTTCTACTTTCTTTCGTGGATGTGATTGTTTTTTAAATTGTTTGTTTCTGTGTGAGCGACTATTTCCACCGGGGATATAATCCTGCCGCTGACAATGTCCCGCATGTGTATCATGGAGGTTCCTGTCATTTAACTTACCGGCACCGGACGATCCACATCGTTGTGGATGGTCATCGAAACCATGCCGCGGGGCATCTGTCTTAAGCGTACTCCGCTAAGGACACAGCCCCTCAGCCTCGTCCAACAATAGCAACAGCAAATGAAATGGAGAAAGAGGAATCCAACAAGACCCCAGACGGCCGAGATTATTGGAATGAGATCGGGAGAAGGGAACGAAAGTTGGCAACTCCTATTCACCAGCAGAATGTCCCACGGCAACACCAGGATTGTCGATATTTAGTTTAATAAAAATTCGCGATAATAGTATTACTTTTTTAATAACTGCCGGAGACTGAGTTATTGCAATTAAAAGCAACCAAAATTAAAATGAAAGTGACACTCATAAAAAGTCATAATGTCAATGATTCTTCTTATAAAAACTCGGATTATGTTGCTATTTGTTTACTAATTACTGTAAACTGACATTTTAATTAAAAGTAACTAAATTAGAATGAATACAATAAAAAAATAAAAAATTATTCTTATAAAAAATATTATATTACAACTGCTGTAAACTATCTGAGAAGTCATAATTAGAAGTAATTAAAATTAAGATGGAAGAAATACGAGCTAAATATTCATAGTGGTTGTTAATGATTCTTCTGATAAAAAATATAGTTTATATTTTTGCTAACATCTATAAAGCAATTAAAATTAAGATGAAATGCTAGTAAAAACAACAGCGTTCTCATCAAAACTCAAGATATTTCTGTTTGATTAGTAACTGCAGTAGATTGATTTTTTCTAGCTGCAAAGAAATGTATCTAAAACGAAAATGATAATGAAAATAAGATTAGTTTATAATATTGACAATGCTTCGCCTAATAAGCCAGCTTTTGAAAATGATACTGCCTAAGTGATATAAATTCTTATAAAATTATTCAGAACACCTTAAAGCATATTTGTTTGAAGTGTGGACGTGTGGGTTGGTATGTCTGTGTAAGCAGGCATATTCATGTGTATGTGGCTGTGTGTGTTGCTCTGTTTCAATAATTTATTGCAATTATGCAAGGCATATGCGTTGTGTTATTCAAAGTTTATTAGAAAATACATCGGTGAAAATGTCGAACCGCGTAGCCAATAAGTAATTAATAAGGAGAATATATTAATACGAACAAATAATTGAGCGACATCGATATTCTTCACCTTATAAATATTGAAAGCTAATAGCCAGGAGGTCTTGAAATAATTCTGGCAGGCGATGTTACGCTTTTAGCCATTGACGTCCATAATGTTTTTATTCCCCGGGGAGTTGGTTAGAAATAAATCACCTGTAAGACGTTCACTGTTTGCAAAACATCTCCGCGGTTCGTGGCCACTGAGTTGTGAAAAATGCCGTGAGACACTTATAAGAAAGCAATGTAATTCATAAATTCCCTGAGGTGCGAAACGTGCCACTATTTCCTTGCAGGCAAATGGCGGACGATGGTAGTTGAATAAGACTGGAGCATACGATAAACAAGACGGAAATAGGTACATCTAAGAACTTTTGACGAATGAAAACATTTGGCGAAAACAAAACGTCCAGAATTTCTATAAAATTTAATTATATTGGTAAAATATTTTTATAGTTAATGAGAGACTTTGACAAAAATTCGTACATAAAAAATTATTCCGTTTCATTAACAGGAACTAAAGATATTAGTGTTTTAAAAGCTGTTCAAATTGTATTTAACAAGGCCGGGAAACACTCGAGGTAGAGGGTAGCAGATTAAATAACACTTTATATGGATAGGAGGGGAAGATAGCGCTTAATCCTAGACGGCGGCCATGTTTTTTTCCTGAATACTCACTGCCAACCTTTGTTCGTGAGTTTTAATCTTTAACGTTGTTTCATATGGCTGTGGCTGTGGCTGCGCTGTATTTTATATTCATAGACTATGTTGAACATGGTCAACAGTTTCGCAATAGTTCCTGGAAAGGTTCTCGAGTAGAACGTAGTTCTCACCAATGAAATGAGAATAGTTATTTACAATGTGAGTAGCATGGCAGATCCTAGCTCTAAAAATTAGAATTGGCAGAACGAAGGAATGCAGATCATCCGAAAACTTCCATGGAAATAGCGATAGCAACTTGCCCTATCCCATTTAAAATAAGCGTGGGATTGGAAGGCGGAAAATAATTTGTCACCCACAAGGACAAGGAGACACTTTTGAACTCTATCGAGACTGGAAAGTGAAGACTAGGCAACCCCTTCCCAAATATGACAACAGCAATCTATTTTAGGTCTGATGAGGATCTTTTAAATGCAGGGGATAACACGAGAAATCAAGCACTTACGACCTTTTTTCGGCATCTTTAACGATGGGTCGTATGTACGAGTTCCACTTGAAGTCAGGGATAAGTTAAAGTCCAATAATCTCTCAAGACACGGAGCTACCTCGAGGAGATATCCATTCATCGTGACTGGTAATAGTTCACGGTATGAGCAGCGATGATACAATGTAGCTAGTTTGGTTTCCGAGGCATTGAGTTTAACCAGTCAGTTCTTCCCCCACTGATATATTAGAGAGATCGGATAAGAGATCAATTGTCAATCACTGGTCATTTTGGAGGAGCTAACATATACCTTCGTATCATCATAGATATTCATATTCACAAATGTTGCACATATTCTTAGGCGTTGATACTAGAAGTCAGACATTGGGAATGCCTGCGTTGATACTAGAAGTCAGACCTGGGGAATGCCTGCGTTGATCCTAGAAGTCACACCTGGGGAATGCCTGCGTTGATCCTAGAAGTCAGACCTGGGGAATGACTGCGTTGATACTAGAAGTCACACCTGGGAAATGCCTGCGTTGATCCTAGAAGTCAGACCTGGGGAATGCCTGAGTTGATCCTAGAAGTCACACCTGGGGAATGCCTGCGTTGATACTAGAAGTCATACCTGGGGAATGCCTGCGTTGATACTAGAAGTCACACCTGGGAAATGCCTGCCATGATCCTAGAAGTCAGACCTGGGGAATGCCTGCGTTGCTCCTAGAAGTCACACTGGGGAAAGCCTGCGTTGATCCTAGAAGTCAGACCTGGAGAATGCCTGCGTTGATACTAGAAGTCAGACCTGGGGAATGCCTGCGTTGATACTAGAAGTCAGACCTGGGGAATGCCTGCGTTGATCCTAGAAGTCACACCTGGGGAATGCCTGCGTTGATACTAGAAGTCACACCTGGGGAATGCCTGCGTTGATCCTAGAAGTCAAACCTGGGGAATGTCTGCGTTGATACTAGAAGTCACACCTGGGAAATGCCTGCCTTGATCCTAGAAGTCACACCTGGGGAATGCCTGCGTTGATCCTAGAAGTCAGACGTGGGGAATGCCTGCGTTGATCCTAGAAGGCACACCTGGGGAATGCCTGCGTTGATCCTAGAAGTCACACCTGGGGAATGCCTGCGTTGATCCTAGAAGTCACACCTGGGGAATGCCTGCGTTGATACTAGAAGACACACCTGGAAATGCCTGCCTTGATCCTAGAAGTCAGACCTGGGGAATGCCCGTTGATCCTAGAAGTCACACCTGGGGAATGCCTGCGTAGATCCTAGAAGTCACACCTGGGGAATGCCTGCGTTGATCCCAGAAGCAGACCTGGGGAATGCCTGCGTTGATCCTGGAAGTCACACCTGGGGAATGCCTGCGTTGATCCTGAGAATAGAAGTCAGACCTGGGGAATGCCTGCGTTGATCCTAGAAGTCACACCTGGGGAATGCCTGCGTTGATCCTAGAAGTCAGACCTGAGAATGCCTGCGTTGATACTAGAAGTCAGACCTGGGGAATGTCTGCGTTGCGTCAGAAGTCAGACCTGGGGAAGTCGTTGATACTAGAAGTCACACCTGGGAAATGCCTGCGTTGATCCTAGAAGTCAGACCTGGAGAATGCCTGCGTTGATCCTAGAAGTCACACCTGGGGAATGCCTGCGTTGATACTAGAAGTCACACCTGGGGAATGCCTGGCGTTGATCCTAGAAGTCACACCTGGGGAATGGGAAAAGTCACACCTGGGAATGCGTTGATCCTAGAAGTCACACCTGGGAATGCCTGCGTTGATAGTAGAAGTCACACCTGGGGAATGCCTGCGTTGATCCTAGAAGTCACACCTGGGGAAGATCCTAGAAGTCACACCTGGGGAATGCCTGCGTTGATCCTAGAAGTCACACCTGGGGAATGCCTGCGTTGATCCTAGAAGTCAGACCTGGAGAATGCCTGCGTGGATCCTAGAAGTCAGACCTGGGGAATGCCTGCGTTGATCCTAGAAGTCACACCTGGGGAATGCCTGCGTTGATCCTAGAAGTCAGACCTGGGGAATGCCTGCGTTGATACTAGAATCAGACCTGGGGAATGCCTGCGTTGATCCTAAGTCACACCTGGGGAATGCCTGCCATGATCCTAGAAGTCAGACCTGGGGAATGCCCTAGAAGTCACACCTGGGGAATGCCTGCATGATTGATCAGACCTAGAAGTCTAGAAGTCACCTGGGGAATGCCTGCTAGAAGTCAGACCTGGAGAATGCCTGCGTTGATCCTAGAAGTCACACCTGGGGAATGCCTGCGTTGATACTAGAAGTCAGACCTGGGAATGCCTGCGTTGATCCTAGAAGTCACACCTGGGGAATGCCTGCGTTGAATAGAAGTCACACCTGGGGAATGCCTGGTTGATCCTAGAAGTCAAACCTGGGGAATGTCTGCGTTGATACTAGAAGTCACACCTGGGAAATGCCTGCCTTGATCCTAGAAGTCACACCTGGGGAATGCCTGCGTTGATCCTAGAAGTCAGACGTGGGGAATGCCTGCGTTGATCCTAGAAGGCACACCTGGGGAATGCCTGCGTTGATCCTAGAAGTCACACCTGGGGAATGCCTGCGTTGATCCTAGAAGTCACACCTGGGGAATGCCTGCGTTGATCCTAGAAGTCACACCTGGGGAATGCCGTTGATGCGACCTTGATCCTAGAAGTCACACCTGGGGAATGCCTGCGTTGATTTTAGAAGTCAGACCTGGGGATGCCTGCGTTAGATCCTAGAAGTCACACCTGGGAAATGCCTGCGTTGATCCTAGAAGTCAGACCTGGAGAATGCCTGCGTTGATCCTAGTCACACCTGGGAATGCCTGCGTTGATAGAAGTCACACCTGGGGAATGCCTGCGTTGATCCTAGAAGTCACACCTGGGGAATGCCTGCGTTGATCCTAGAAGTCAGACCTGGGGAATGCCTGCGTTGATCCTAGAAGTCACACCTGGGGAATGCCTGCGTTGATACTAGAAGTCACACCTGGGGAATGCCTGCGTTGATCCTAGAAGTCACACCTGGGGAATGCCTGCGTTGATCCTAGAAGTCAGACCTGGGGAATGCCTGCGTTGATCCTAGAAGTCACACCTGGGGAATGCCTGCGTTGATCCTAGAAGTCAGACCTGGAGAATGCCTGCGTTGATCCTAGAAGTCACACCTGGGGAATGCGTTGATCCTAGAAGTCACACCTGGGGAATGCCTGCGTTGATCCTAGAAGTCACACCTGGGGAATGCCTGCGTTGATACTAGAAGTCAGACCTGGGGAATGCCTGCGTTGATCCTAGAAGTCACACCTGGGGAATGCCTGCCTTGATCCTAGAAGTCACACCTGGGGAATGCCTGCGTTGATCCTAGAAGTCACACCTGGGAATGCCTGGGAATGCCTGCGTTGATCCTAGAAGTCAGACCTGGGGGAATGCCTGCGTTGATACTAGAAGTCACACCTGGGAAATGCCTGCGTTGATCCTAGAAGTCAGACCTGGGGAATGCCTGCGTTGATACCAGAAGTCACACCTGGGGAATGCCTGCGTTTGATCCTAGAAGTCACACCTGGGGAATGCCTGCGTTGATCCTAGAAGTCACGTTGACCTGGGAATGCCTGCGTTGATCCCTAGAAGTCAGACCTGGGGAATGCCTGCGTTGATCCTAGAAGTCACACCTGGGGAATGCCTGCGTTGATCCTAGAAGTCAGACCTGGAGAATGCCTGCGTTGATACTAGAAGTCAGACCTGGGGAATGCCTGCGTTGAGAATGTCACACCTGGGGAATGCCTGCGTTGATCCTAGAAGTCACACCTGGGGAATGCCTGCGTTGATCCTAGAAGTCAGACCTGGGGAATGCCTGCGTTGATCCTAGAAGTCAGACCTGGGGAATGCCTGCTGATCCTAGAAGTCAGACCTGGGGAATGCCTGCGTTGATCCTAGAAGTCAAAATGCCTGCCTTGATCCTAGAAGTCAGACCTGGGGAATGCCTGCGTTGATCCTAGAAGTCACACCTGGGGAATGCCTGCGTTGATCCCAGAAGTCACACTGGGGAATGCCTGCGTTGATCCTAGAAGTCAGACCTGGGAATGCCTGCGTTGATCCTAAGTCACACCTGGGGAATGCCCTGCGTTGATCCTGGGGGAAGTCACCTGGGGAATGCCTGCGTTGATCCTAGAAGTCACACCTGGGGAATGCCGTTGATCTAGAATCACACCTGGGATGCCCGTTGAGAAGTCAGACCTGGAGAATGCCTGCGTTGATCCTAGAAGTCAGACCTGGGGAATGCCTGCGTTGATCCTAGAAGTCACACCTGGGGAATGCCTGCGTTGATACTAGAAGTCAGACCTGGAGAATGCCTGCGTGGATACTAGAAGTCAGACCTGGGGAATGCCTGCGTTGATCCTAGAAGTCACACCTGGGAAATGCCTGCCTTGATCCTAGAAGTCAGACCTGGAGAATGCCTGCGTTGATCCTAGAAGTCAGACCTGGGGAATGCCTGCGTTGATCCTAGAAGTCACACCTGGGGAATCTGCGTTGATCCTAGAAGTCACACCTGGGGAATGCCTGCGTTGATCCTAGAAGTCACACATGGGGAATGCCTGCGTTGATCCTAGAAGTCACACCTGGGGGAATGCCTGCGTTGGGAATGCCTGACCTGAGAACCTGGGTTGGATCCTAGAAGTCACACCTGGGGAATGCCTGCGTTGATCCTAGAAGTCACACCTGGGGAATGCCTGCCTTGATCCTAGAAGTCAGACCTGGAGAATGCCTGCGTTGATACTAGAAGTCAGACCTGGGGAATGCCTGCGTTGATCCTAGAAGTCACACCTGGGGAATGCCTGCGTTGATCAGACCTAGAAGTCACACA
Organism: Acanthosepion pharaonis; assembly: GCA_903632075.3. Taxonomy (NCBI): domain Eukaryota; kingdom Metazoa; phylum Mollusca; class Cephalopoda; order Sepiida; family Sepiidae; genus Acanthosepion; species Acanthosepion pharaonis. The sequence goes on from CAHIKZ030003325.1 coordinate 4,039,834, forward strand.
TGGGGAATGCCTGCGTTGATCCTAGAAGTCACACCTGGGGAATGCCTGCGTTGATCCTAGAAGTCACACCTGGGGAATGCCTGCGTTGATCCTAGAAGTCACACCTGGGGAAATGCTGCGTTGATCCTAGAAGTCAGACCTGGGGAATGCCTGCGTTGATCCTAGAAGTCACACCTGGGAAATGCCTGATCCGTTGGGGATCCTAGAAGTCACACCTGGGAATGGGAATGCCTGCGTTGATCCTAGAAGTCACCCTGGGGAACCTGGGAAATGCTAAGGGCCTTGATCCTAGAAGTCAGACCTGGGGAATGCCTGCGTTGATCCTAGAAGTCACACCTGGGGAATGCCTGCGTTGATCCTAGAAGTCAGACCTGGAGAATGCCTGCGTTGATACTAGAAGTCAGACCTGGGGAATGCCTACGTTGATCCTAGAAGTCAGACCTGGGGAATGCCTGCGTTGACTAGATGTCACACCTGGGAAATGCCTGCGTTGATCCTAGAAGTCACACCTGGGGAATGCCTGCGTTGATCCTAGAAGTCACACCTGGGAAATGCCTGCCTTGGAAGTCAGACCTGCCTGCGTTGGGAATGCCTGCGTTGATTGAAGTCACACCTGGGGAATGCCTGCGTTGATAGAAGAAGTGGAGAATGCCTGCGTTGAAAAGTCAGACCTGGGGAATGCCTACGTTGATCCTAGAAGTCAGACCTGGGGAATGCCTGCGTTGATACTAGATGTCACACCTGGGGAAATGCCTGCCTTGGTCCTAGAACAGACCTGGGGAATGCCTGCGTTGATCCTAGAAGTCACACCTGGGGAATGCCTGCGTTGATCCTAGAAGTCACACCTGGGGAATGCCTGCGTTGTTACTAGAAGTCACACCTGGGAAATGCCTGCCTTGATCCTAGAAGTCAGACCTGGGGAATGCCTGCGTTGATCCTAGAAGTCACACCTGGGGAATGCCTGCGTTGATCCTAGAAGTCAGACCTGGAGAATGCCTGCGTTGATACTAGAAGTCAGACCTGGGGAATGCCTGCGTTGATCCTAGAAGTCAGACCTGGGGAATGCCTGCGTTGATACCAGATGTCACACCTGGGAAATGCCTGCCTTGATCCTAGAAGTCAGACCTGGGGAATGCCTGCGTTGATCCTAGAAGTCACACCTGGGGAATGCCTGCGTTGATCCTAGAAGTCACACCTGGGGAATGCCTGCGTTGATCCTAGAAGTCAGACCTGGAGAATGCCTGCGTTGATACTAGAAGTCAGACCTGGGGAATGCCTGCGTTGATCCTAGAAGTCAGACCTGGGGAATGCCTGCGTTGATACTAGATGTCACACCTGGGAAATGCCTGCCTTGATCCTAGAAGTCAGACCTGGGGAATGCCTGCGTTGATCCTAGAAGTCACACCTGGGGAATGCCTGCGTTGATCCTAGAAGTCACACCTGGGGAATGCCTGCGTTGATACTAGAAGTCACACCTGGGAAATGCCTGCGTTGATCCTAGAAGTCAGACCTGGGGAATGTCTGCGTTGATCCTAGAAGTCAGACCTGGGGAATGCCTGCGTTGATACTAGAAGTCACACCTGGGAAATGCCTGCGTTGATCCTAGAAGTCAGACCTGGGGAATGCCTGCATTGATTGTTAGCGCCTCGAAAGACTGGCCGTTAAAAAGTACATTCAGGACCCTACCTGTTAGAAAGGACTTTGTAATAGACTAAAACATTTCTTACAGGCGGATGAACTGCAAGAAGAAAGATTGCGCGGTTATTAGCAAAAGGATGAGTCCAAAATGCAAATTACCAATTACAAATACCGAAAGCGAACAAGTACTAACAATTAAATATCTGGTCCGATTTTTGAAATCTGAAGCTGCGTAGATAGAGAAAAACGCATTCCAAAAGCTAAACAGGGTTGGAATGTCGCACTTAACCCTTTATTTCACACGCTGGGGTAGACTGTTCTAGTTCCACGGGCCGTGTCTAATGAATGTCAGTTATCAGTTTTCCTTAAGGATACATGGTAAGGTAAAGATGTTGGTTACATCCAGTGCAAGGACTAAGGAGTTTTGAGTTCAATACATGGTTAAGGCTGTGGAGAACTTGGAGAGGTGAATTAACAGGAGATAACTGATAACTGACATCCATTAGACATGGCACGTGGAACTAGAACAGTCTACTCCAGCGAGCGAAATAAAGGATTCGGTTCGACATTCCAATCACCTGAAAAAGGCCGGAGCGTACAGCGGCCGAAACTTTGTGATAAATATGGCAACAAAGATGAGGACAATAGTAAATGAGGTACATAATACCTCATCTCAGAAATATAGACAGATGCTAAGCAGGGTGTTAAGAAATTTCGTTAGAAAAAAAAAGAAAAGCGCACGAAAACGTATCTGTCTCGGTATATGACAAGGAATGTTGGACAATTTGCTCAAAGATGAAAAAGAGACTTGAACGAACAGAAATGGGATTCTACAAAATTATAGAACGAATATGTGAGCAAGGACTAGGTTTTAAAAAAAATGGAAACAAAACGAAATTATGCTTATTATCAGGGAGAGACAGTTGAAATATCTAGGACATATAATAGGGAAAGAGGCTTTGGAAAATCTGATTCTCACAGAATAGCTGGAAGTCAAGAGAGACAAAGGAAAAAAGCACCTAACATACT